>SNQN01000238.1:0-16339 GCA_008642245.1 Bassia scoparia | reverse complement strand
TATCGTTTGGCATATTCACACGATGTTCACGACCATTCAAATTCCTGTATTTTTAATAATTAAGCATTGAGATCTTGTTAATGGATTTACAATCACAATGCTTTAAGACAAGCCATTGGAACATTACAATTTCTAAACTGTCAAAAAACAGAACAAGCTTGTTCTTACTTGGCCAATCATAGATCCACGACAGATTTGCAGAACTCCTCATCTGCATAGCTGAAAAGCCAAATCCCGGATTCCCAGTGTTTCTGTATCAGTGATAACCTAGCTGCGAATCGAAATGACAGACGATTGTGAGAAACACTTGATGGAGCATTGCAAGCGTCATAAATAAACTATGGAAGATCGAGGTGCTCTACCAGGCTTCTAGCACAAACACAATTAAGTGCTTACCCTCGACTAACTTCTCCGAAATTGTCAAGCTTCTTTCAATTGACCATTCATGGTTCCGAAAGACAGACCTCAGCAGACCACAAACAAATTAGATAAAGCTAAGTAAATGAGACACCAAAATGCGGCGCACAAACTAGTAGGAGAACCTAGATCCACTCCGAACCTTTAATAAACATATACCTCCAATTAATGAGCTTTGATAATGCACTAAACAGCATTCACATACATTGACAAGCAGAATTTGTGACATGCTCTATCAAGATGCTTCCGATTCTGTTAAAGAGAGCATCTTGTAATAATCTGCGACCAAATAACAAACCCACTAAGAGATTAGTATAAACACAGAAAAACTCGAAATCGGAAAGTTTATTCCAACATTCATATAATATACAGTTCTTCAAACAGAACCCACTCAAAAACCGAGCTATTCTTCGGCAAGCAATCTAACGTCTAGCAAATGGCAAAAATGGTGACTCACCGCTTATCATTCAACATAGCAGAACAAGTATATTACAACTTACACAAGAGAAAACTTGCTCAAACCGCTAGGCGCACAACAACTGATAACATAGGAGGGTCAGGTCCCTGCCATAGCAACATGTCCACACAGGCTACTAACAAAAAGTATATACAGAAGAAGACAACCAAAAATCGACAATAAGGCAGACATTAAATCTATTCAAATGCAGAACATTCTACGATCTATTATGCATAAGCATGAGCACAAGAGGTTACAAATATAAACTTCAATGCTAAACTATATTCAATAAATGTGAAATAAATATCCTCAAATATAAAAATAAGCTGCGGATAAAGAAACCAATCATCTCGAAGAATCATCCACCATTATTTACTCAGCATATAACAGCAAGCGGACACCACAATTACCTCATACTTAATTTAAACAATCACTCCAATGTGTTAGCTTGATTTTGCACAAATATTAGCCTCAAATTCTTTGACTTCATGCTACAAATTATCAAATCACTCTCCAAATGACGAACATCAACATGCTACAAATGATTCCATAACAGTCATTCTCACTTCGAATTCAAAAGCACTTCACTCACTCAATCAAACATCAATAAATTCAACAACAATATTAAGATGCAACACAAAGGTTCAACGATTCAGAAATATTACGGACTAAAACAACAAATAATGACGCACAATCATCTTCAATCCGTTTTGAGAATCAACATGCGAATTTAAAAAGTCTTAAAACTTACTTCGAATTCGAACCTTTCTCCACACACAAAAAACACACACTCAATTAAAGCATGAACTGATCCAAATCACCAAAACAACAAAAATACACATACAATCCAGATAGATACAAAAACAAACAATAACAAAAAAATATCAGAAATGAGAGAAGATTGAAAGTACACCCACTAGGAGATGGAAGAAGAATTGAATACCTGAGGGTGGATAGAGAAAGAGAAACTGAGGAGAGGTTTTTACTGAGCACCGTGCTCGCGTAAATTAGAAGATACCTTAGAACATGATCGTATGCTATATCTGTAGCGATTGCATATCTTCCGCGAAAACATCAGTACAAATCTTCTGCTCGCATTTACGGTGGAGACTCTCTTTCGCCTACTTTCTTACTATCGCCACTAGAAAAAGATGTCACATAACACAAATCACCACAGGAATAGTATTTTTAATCAGTGAATTTGATTTATCATTATTATCCTGCTTCACACAGATATAGATCTACAATCGATACTAATAAGTAAATGGGATGCCTTTGAACTTCACAACTAGTATGGAAACATACGTAGAATGAACGATCATGACTCAAGAGTAGGAATTGAGCGACATTTGCAAGGACACAATAATAGGGTGCGAACCACATATAATTTTGATAGAGTTTGTGGTTCCTGTGTCTTTCATCATATCTTGACGACTGTAGTGCTCCTATATCTATTAGGGCCACATTCCTATTGACTTATAGTACTTGTGGTGCTGGTTGGTCTTTCGAAGACAATGTGCTATTGGGTCTCAATATATGCGTGTCCGTGATTGTTCCTCAATTTGCTTTTCGTTTCCATCACACTACTGGCACAATGTATCTCTAGGAAGCTCGATCCATAAACCCATGTTATTATTCTACATCGTATGGTTTTCCTTTGATTTTGGTATATGAATAATTTTTGTGTCCTGAGTTGATTTTTGGGTGATAAGTCTTTATACGCATAGAAAACTACAAAATAATATACCCACCAAAATACACTATAAACACCGAAATTTCACTCCTGCGACAAACTACTGTTATGAAAGCCAATTCTAAATTCGAACACACACTCTTTCAAGGAGTAAAACTACCTTGATCTTAGTGTGTTGAGTTAAGGGTGCTGCCTCTCGAGAAAATAGCGGTGCGAATCCTCGAAAGATCATCCCCAAGGGCAAGACTCTTAATCCAAGCTATCTTTCGCAGATAAATAATGACGGAAGGTACGAATCACAAAATAACGCGGTAGACTAGTACAATTCGAGTCCGTTTAATATAAGCACGATAGGGCCCGTAGCCGATATATACGCAGTCCTGATTACGCAGCGCGTCTGTGTTATTCTATACTAACAGCGTCCTTATCAAGCGTACTAGCCACGAGCAATCCCTCGGCGTCTAATATTACGACGGCTCATGGATATCTTCTACCCCTTCTCTATCGTAGCTGATAATATAACGTGCACCCTATCAGACTACACCGCCAAACGTGTCACAGCACTTGCCGTTTTATACAGTCATTGCTATAAACTACTTCGCGCTTATTCTTCGCGCTTACTCACCCTAGCACTGCGAGCAACTCATCTGCCTTATCCACTCTCGAAAACAACCAAACGTATTCTTTGCAATTCTAGCATTCAATTTCTGTTATATACTCACTATCTCATCACGAGCGATATCAACTAAGCGGTTTACCTTCTGAGATTACATACAAACGCCTCTTATCACACTCAAAATTCTGCATTTCAAATCAGTACTCTTCACATCATAACTATAACTACGAAAGTCATTACAATTAAATCAACACCTAAATGTTAGATAAAACATCCGACGTCTTCACACTATAAGTTGATTTTTCATTTATACTTTACCCATCTGTATACGATGATCACTTTCTGGTTAAATTTATTGCTCCTTTGTTATTTAGCCATATTTGTCTTCTAATTACTTGATATTTATGGTTGTCTTCATTGCTAGTCTCTCAATCGAAGATATTGTAGATATATAAGCCAAGTCTCAAAACGAATATCATATTTATTTCTCACTATCATATTTCACATCCATAAAATACTTATATTTGCCTGATGTGTAACACAAAAAGGCTGATGGATGAAAGTACGATAAACAAATTATTCATTTTTATATAGATAAGTACTATTCATTACATATTATTATATACTATCTCTACTCATAATTGGACTTTCCTATCACTATTTTGTATGTGTGTTAGATTGACTTCATTATTAATGACGTGCGATGACTCAATGCAGCATGTTACCTTCTCTCAGGCTTCTAGAGTCCAGAAGAGACACTGTGAAGTATACGAATTTCGCACTTTCACACTCATACAAAGACACACGCTAAAATGGTTAGAAATCGAATTAAAGACCGAGCAAAATATTGACTATAGAATTTGTGGCAACCTTAATTTTAATTATTTATGATACTAATACAATCAAAATGTAATAATCATTCTCCAATATATCTCCATAGACGTATTGGAATGTCTCAGAGTGATGATATTGTGACATATCCATAAACTCTGGGCCACCACGTCATAATTAATACTCAAAATTTAGGATGTAGTAAAGTGGCGGCTCTTCTCTAAGAAAAACAACATACGAGATATAACATCCTAGAAATACTGCGAGATTTGTAATCTAACAACAATATGGAAATAGCGCCACACTAATGAGAAATTCACCGGATCAGGAGCCCCTAGACTACGACGAGAAGGCCGCGTGACTGTCGGTTAACATCCTAATTGTGTTCCTCACTCAGATGGTTCTACTCTACCAAATTATATTTAATGGTAACAACATTTCATGCGTTTTAATATGCAGGGCTAATAAGTAATATTTATGGCTGAGAGTTGAAGATTAGGAATTTACTTTTGTTATAAGAAAATATACTTGTAGTATACAATTACTCATGATATGGCACGTGGCAAACATAATTTAATGGCAAATAAAGAGGTTTGAGCTTGACATGTTAAAGTAATAAAATGGCAATTGACGAGCATAGCCACACCCTACCACTCCACTTGCGGGCTCTCCTTTCAAACATATCCCTTTATCATCTTATTCTTATTGGTTCTTGAGTATTTGCCATTGACAACACAATGGTACGAATTTGATGTCGTTTTAGGAATGATCTCAAGTATCGAGTCATCGTTGTATCTAAAATATACTTTGTGTGGGAACTCACTCACCATAAGTTAGGTCATTGTAACTCAGATCGAATCGGATTGTAAGTCAATGCTAATGATTCCAGTGAACCGAAGTACACAAACAAAAAAAAAAATATTACCATGTTTAACAATGGCGACACACGACGTCGCAGCGCGAAATCTACGCGCACACTGGTGTGATGTACGGGACGCTAATGTCTGCTGTGGCCACTCTTAGTCTCTCTGCACCAGAGTGAGTTCCAAGCTGGTGCAGCACTGAAACCGATGTATAGTCACCACAATATAAAACACGAGTGCTCACCTCCGTATGAGTGTGCTTGTTATCTTTCTTCTCGACCATATGTGAGAACGATACAACGAAAGGAAAGATTACAGTCTGACTCAGAGAGCGCCTTTCACCAATGGCGCGATTCCACATGGACCAATCTCAGATGATTCATCTCGACTGAGGTCAACCCAGTCATACAAATGGCTGTACAGCGTAGGCCCATAGCAACCGCGCTACCTTACTGAGTCTTTACTGTACTTATTCATCGGTATTTTATTCGTGAAGCGTGCTACTCTATAATAAGTCCTCCTTCATGTCGTACTCAACTTTTCGTCGTGCACTCCCCTCAATAAATATATCAGTTTTCCTACTCTCTCATTCAAAGCTCTCAGGTTTATATCAATCAATACAAGAAATCACACTTATGACGCACACTTTTAAATTGTAGTAGAGAGTATCATCTCTACTTCGCCTCTATCACCCGCGCAATATATTATCCTCGACAGATTCACAATTTGCAGAACTAATCACGTAAATATAACCCCCACAGGCTCTTCGCGCTCAAAATTCAAACATTGGCTCTCGTACTCGCCGTTCGAATTAGCTTCACGCCACGATTTCATCCGTTATAGTCAACGGATCGCTTTAGAGTCATCATATGCAGTAAATGCGAGCGTAGCTGGCCACAAGACATAGTTTTCTTCTGGACTCCACTTCTTAAGGATAGATTCGTTTATCAAGCGTGCTACCTATCATTCCCTAAACCATAAGCTGATGCTACCGGGATGTTTTTTTTCCGGCGCTTTTCTATTGCAAACAGCACTACCTAAATATGTCCGTGGCTCGTGCTTTGGACTCTCACCAATAGCTAGGGTATCCATCTGAATCGTTCCTATGGAACCCCACCAATTCTTCCGTGCGTACCTTATCATCATCGATATAATCTATCTTTACTTTACATCTAAAGTTCTGGCGAGCCAATCTCTTAATTCACTGAATAATAGACAGAATCAGTCTCTCGTAGACAGATACAATCTTTCCACCTCTATCGATGCGACAGTCATATATATCCACGGCTTTAGTTCGAATCCAAAACAACAAGCTCCTCAAATACTCAACGTCAGCATAGTTGCGCTCATTGCCCAACTCCAGATTCTAGCTGTCCCTCGTGACCAACTTCCTAGCTCTCACCCCCGACCTTTATCGCGGTCATGGAATGGCGAAACTACGATACACTCAAACACCTGGTAGTGCTGTCAACCTATCAATTACATACTAACATGTCAGTCTGAGCCTTCAGCGCTCTGCACTAGAGTCTATGAGGGTACATATATTTTCTCATAGAACAATTTCGAATTGATCTCTACATCTACTGTCATCAAAAACTGTTCCGCAACGTTTTGGTATCTCAAGAGCATTGTTCTGCGGTACCCAATATATTATTTTCGTTCTTGATACCCACTAGTTGAGTTTCTATTATCTAATTTTCTATTTTCCTATTATTAATAGAACCCATCTATAGTCACCAAATTTTTTTGTTGGCAAGTTCTTTTCATATATTGCTCGATATCTATGTACGTTGGAACGTCAACAACTGATCTATCATGAAAAAATGCATGGTGAACAACCGAACAGAGACTCTTACTGTCCGTAGTGGCTCCAATGAAAAGACATGTTTTCGGAATAGGCCACCACACAGCACTTTACAACACATTTATCCAGAATTTACGTGCGGAGGTCACGCACAACATAACTTCTTAGGGTCATGAGAACCACATGATTCCGTTTGATAAGATTATTCCTGACAGGTCTTCCGGGCACCCTCTCTACAATCTCTTCTCTATATGCCATAACGCCTTGATACAAAAGCACCAGACGTAGATATCTCTATGAACAGTCTGCTCAGCACTCATTAACTATAATTAGAGACGACAGATCAAAATTAACTATAAATATCCAAAAAATTTGACAGGGAAGACGTAGCTTAAAAGGAAAGAAAGCGATCACCCTGCACACAGATATAGAACTCATATTGCACCCCAAATCCTCTTTCACTTAAGAAAAAACATCTCTCTTTGAAACTGCTTGAATTCACTTTAAGATTTCTTACTACTCTCTTCACATCATCAAGTTCAATCTACTACTATCATTTTTTTCTTTTTTTGAATTTTTGAATTTTTGAATTATCATCTCTTTTTCGCCCTTAAATTGAACATTGTAACTCCTTTTGATTCGATCGTTTAATAAAATAAAAATTGCATTTTTGGGAGCTTTTTCTCAAAGTGTTTTGAATAATTCCGGACTTTATTCTCTTTCTTTTTGTGTTGAAGAGATTCTTTAATTTCGATTCCTCTTCACTCTTTTTTTTTAAAGAAAAAAGAATTGATTTTTTGGGGGAAATTTGTCGAATTAGGGTTTCGTGACGTAGTAGTGTTGCTGCTTTGTCAGTGAATTATCGGAAGAATCTTGTATCTAGGGTTCTTTCGGAATCAATCGGCGCTTAATTTTGTTTTGGGAGGTGGATTTTTCGATTTTGGACTTTTGATTTTAAGGGTTGTATTCAATTGATTGATCAAAAAGACTAAGATACGAGTGAGAGAGAACTGAAGATTTTCTGAGCTTCAATTCGTTTGTTTCAGCTACAAACTTCAAWTTTTCTTGAWTTTTTCGAGCTGTTWGCTCAGTGGATTTAGTGGTGCTGCTTTTCGCCGTTTGATTGTTTGTTGTAATTGATGGTGATGTCATAAGATGATGAGCATTGCTTAATCTTGGTTATGGAAGAGTGTTGCAGCTATAGAATCAGGTGATTGAAGATCAGCAAGTTTTGATTTTTTGTTTTTGAGAATTTGATTCAATTGCCAAATTGAATCAAGCTGATTGTAGCGGCTATTGAATTGAGTGATAGAAGATCATTGGGATAAAATTTCAACTTCCATTCGATTTTCGGTAACTTTGGCCCAAYACCCTCCTTTTGATAGGGGATCATTGTTTTGTGAGCTGAAATTGGAGGATAGAGAACCATTGTATTGTTGCAAAGTTGCCATCTTAACCMAAGAATCATATTGTAGTTTCAGTCGGAGATTTGTAAAATTTGCTGACAATCCTTTGGCTAATCAGAATTTGGGTGTGAAGCTCGTAGAGCATTCGAGTTGGTGTTTGTGGCAAGTGGTTTTGTGTGGAGTGAAGTTTGAATTGGTGGGCTGAAACTGAATTCATGGAAGAATTTTGAAGCTGGAAATGAATTTGGGGACATGGTGCATGGACAAGAGCTTAGTTGTTTGTTTGGTCCCTATTTGGAACATTGCCATATCAATAGCTTACTGATCAAAGTGTTTGCACTTGCAAGGGGTGACAGATTCTTGAGGCCTTTGGAAGTTTCGCAATGTCTCGCTGCTTTCCTTTCCCTCCCCCGGGATATGAAAGGAAGACGAAAGCGGATGACACTGACTTGCTAAAAAAGGTTAATACAATGCTCTTTCCACTTGCCTGTGATCATTATGTTCATGTGATGCAAACAAAAAGATAAAATCTGCTTCCACAGGAGATGTTTATTTTCTGTTTTCCTTTTCTATTTTGTGGGGGAGTGGGGGTGTGATTTTAACATAAAATGCCACTTTAGAGTTTCGTACTCTGTTCAGCTCCATGGGACAAGGATTTTTGATTAATACTATTATCGGATCGTAGAGGTGACCTAAGATTTACTACTGAAGGTAGGGTTCATTCAGTACTTATGTTAGAATGTAGAAGCACTTAACCTTGCCAGTTCTACACTTTCCATGTAGAATATTTGTTGTCTTTGGTTCAAATGTGCTGTTTCTTGTTTAGATGATCATGGTTAGATATGGAAGTTTGTGCTCTTTGTTTACTCATGACTTCGCTATTGAACCTTTTGAAGTGACATATTGTGCTTTTTGTTAAGGAACCTTTACTTTCTGCTATTCATCTGACATATAATAACCTTGAWGACGTTTCCATTTGGCTTTTGAATTTGCTATAAGAATGTTTAGTTATCCTTCTACTCTACTGATGATTATTCAGCCCTTTGGACTTGGTGGCTTTGAGCATGCCAGCATGACTAAAATAGGGAACCACAAGTGGATTATATATGTATGCATGTAAGGTAGAGGGCAATGTCAAATTCAAAGTGGCAAACTTGTTAGATGTGTTAAGGTGAAAGCTATCCAGGGAAACAAACATCTTGACGTCTTACCTCTGGTAGATGAATAACTTGTTAGATGTGTCAGTTATCCTGCTTAGTGAATGCTTGTTGATCGGACAAATACAGTGTGTCATAACTCTTAAGTAGTATGCATTAGGATTCTCCTTACATAATATTGTTGGAAGAAGAAATATAGACAACTTGACCCAATATCATCTTAATGTTTACTTTACTTGCCAGTGTTTTTAAAATGTCAGGTTTAACTAACAATTTCTTTTATAGAATTCTCTGTTTCTTGTTCGATTACTTTCTTAAACCGTTATATGAAGCAAAGACTTTATGTTTGGATATATATATTGGTCTTATAATGTCTTACACCACTTAATTTTATATTTTTCCTTTTATGTAAAAGCAACTAAGGTTTGCACTGCTGACATCAAAAAATTTACAACATATAAGACAAGTTGGAGGGAAACCTTCTAGGAAGACCCTCTACTCACTAGACTAGAACACTAACAGGGTAATCATGCCATAAAAACAATTATTTGAATCACAAACAGTAATAATAAGTATGAAGCCTATTTTTATCTACACCTTTTTACCTTACTCTTAAGTAGTCAAGAGATCTGCTCTTAATTTTGCCCACCATATGGACTTTGAGTCTAGTAAGCTTCATTTCTGAATTTCTTATATCAAATATACAGTAGCACGAAAGGGGGATCATATACAGTGCTCTTTTTGAAGGGTCTACCACAGTAGCTTCTATATAGGCAATGAACATATGACCTTATGATAATGGGAGAGAAGAAATTTAATCTTTTTGTTCCTTCCAAAAAGATGGAAAAAATTCAGTAAATAGTTGGTGTTAGATTATCTATTATGGTAGAGTGATATGCTCATCCTTCTAGACTTCCCTATTTTGCTTTTCCCATTTTCTTGGATTAGTGTTCTCTAAAGTTCCTATAATAGATCTTTCCATAAATACATATATATAAAATTATGATCAATTTTTGAAGAATGGGCCAAATTTAATGTTATCATTACTCGTTTATAAATCTTTTGTAAACAATTTTTTACAAATTAAATTTCCTCATGCATGATTTCAAATAACAAATCCATTTGTAGTTCTTTCTTTTTTAACAGTTTCTTTGCCTCTACTTTTTTTTTATTTTAAAAAAAAAAATTCTTTTCTATTATTTAAAATTTGCGAACTATATCATAAAAGATTAGGACCTCTCTCTCTCTCTAATTTTTTTTCCTGTCTCCTTATGATTGACTTTCCTTAATTTTTTCCTCCGATTCATATGAGAAGAACAAAAGGAATGGTGGTAGCATACTTTAGCTGATGTTCATTTTATACTCAAACTTCCTATTGTAAAGACTAGTATATCATGTTAACGTAGAGTGCTTATTTGGAATTAATGCATTAGGCCGACAAGTCAGATTTCTTATAGAAGTTTTTCCAAAAAAAAAAGGATTTCTCGGAGAGTTATGTTCCTATATTAAATAAATAACTGCACAAATGAAAGTGCATGAAAGAATTCTGTGAGAACTGTGATGATTTATTTCTTTTGATATTTCTACTGCTGAAACAGGCCGAGCTTTATTRAAGTGTTTATAATCATCACTTTTTATATGATGATGATGACCTTAGAAAGGAGGTTTAGTGGCTATAGGTACAAGGTAGCCATCTCAGAATCAGTATTAAGTTCATTGTTGAAATGAATTATTTATATAGAATCTGATGTGACTGAAAATTTATTATGTTTTCATGTGACATGGGCAACCTGAAGACTAAGTTGCAATTGTTAGGACCTTAGAGGATATTTAATTTCAAGGTTGTAGAACAATGATGGTGTAAGAATATTGAGTGCATGGCCTACTAGTGTGATGGCCTTTAAAGGACACAAATTTAGACCTCATGTGTGTGCTTATATGCTGTGACTAAAGCTGATAATTTGATATCGACTGTCTGTCGTACCTTGGTTGTATTTGTGGCTTAGACATTTGATGTTTTGACCCTGTTTTCTAGCTGATGTTACAGGCTTGGTGAATCTTGGTTATTTTTATTTTGGTTTAGGTTTATGGGTTGGATAAAGGTAGGAAGTGATAATGAATTAACCAAAGGTAGTGGGCCAGCTGACCATCTGATTGTGCTTTAGAATTCAGATTTGAGAGAATGCTTTCTAAAACAATATGTACTTCTTTGGTAGTGCTTGTTGCTTGACGTTTTGTTGGATTTGGGAGATGTGTAGATGGAATGCTTTTATGGCTTTGTATGCTAGGTTTATGTAGTTTTGAGGTTTGTTGATGACATCTCCAAAAGATCAAGATAAGCTCTAGTGTTTTGTTTTTCCATGAATTTTATGTATCCTAAATTTTGCCTATGCATAGGGCACTAGCCTCATTGCCCAAGCTAACCTAGGGTTAGTTGGGCATAAAGAGGACAATGAGACATAATTTGAGGCACTGTTGAAAAGACACCTCCGTGTCTTTCGTGGATTCACTCTTTCACTTATATTTTTTCCCCCTCTATGTCTCTTGTTTGTCTTTTAAAATTACAACTCCTTAGGGGGTGTTTGTTTTGTGGGAATTATGGCAGTTTGTTTTGTGGGAATGAGAATCATTCCCAATGTCCTACATTCCGATGTTTGTTTATGGGGAATGGGATAAGGATGAGAATTCATCTTTCTTATGGGAAATGGGATTAGGATGGGAATTCATCTTTAGGGGAAAGGGGAATGAGTATATTTTGTGTCAATTCTCACTACCAAGGTTGGATGGGAATTCATCTTTCTTTTCTTTTGGCTCAAATTTATTTCTTCATCCAGTTTTATTTVTTTCTTTCTTTTTTTGCTCAAATCCTCATTTATTCCCAAATCAATACCAAGCAAGGGATTGAGATGATTTTATCAATTCCCACCTTCCAATTCCCATTCCCATCTTATATTCCCCAAATTCCCATTTCCACTTGCCAAACTCCTTGTTAGGGTACTTTTTTGGTTTTCAAAGTCCAATTAATCTGCAGTGTTTTATGCCATACATTGTGTTTTATGTGCATGGTGTAGAAGCCCTCCCCCGACTTTTGTTCCATGGGAGGGTTGTGTTCTTGTTAATGTTAAGCATGAGCTAATTTGTTACTTTACATATGACAAAACCTGCCAAAATGACTCAAAGATCTAGTAAGATTAGAGTGAAATTTAAGTTTTGTGGAAAAAAGATTTCTTAGTTTCAGGGGTTTGGGATATTGGTCAATTGATGTCATATGACGAGGTTTATTGTTATTTATATAATCGGAGGTTACCTCCTATTAGATCAATATTGCTCTATCGTACTAAATGTCGGGCCTCCAAGAAGGAGCATATTCAAAAGGTAGGGGTTACYGAGATGCGGATGTTGAGATGGATGGTGCAAATATTGCAAGCAAGATAWGGGAAAATCGTTTGCGTTGTCTGGGCATATAAGACGGAGATCTCAGGAGGCACCGGTGCAAAGAGTGAAAAAGTGGGAGCAYGGAGATTTTAAATGAGGTAGAGGGAGACCGAAAATGACTTGGCGGGGGAAGGAGGTAAAAAGGATCYGAAGCAGTTGGATTTGCAAGAGAATTAGGCTCTCGATCGTAGGGAGTTGAGGAGGAAATTTTATGTGGATGACTTCTTGGAATAATCTCTTTTGGTTAATGTTAGCCGACCRCACTTATGAGAATAAGGCTATGATTGATTGATTGATATAATAGGAGGTTACGTGAGAATGATTTTGAGGTGTTAAAACTTCAAATCGAGGGATAATCCCAAGAAAATTGGTCATAAAAAGTCCTCAAAACATTATTTGAATTTAAAAAAAAAAGAGATTTTCTGACTTTGTTAAAGTATATTTGCTCTTGACCTTATCTTTTTAAGGATTGTTTTAGCATGATCTTATTAATGGTCTATAGGGGTTGTTATGGAAGCCCTAATAAGTATGTTTGTCAGATTGTTTATGTTTAGTCTGGTTGGTTAAAGATGCAGGAACTTGAAACTTTTCTGTTTGGCTACCTTTTTATTTTCGTTTTGAATTGGTCAAAAACTGCGTAAGTAATCTGGCCCAGCAATGGAAATATCTAGGTATATTTCCTCCAGTACACGTTTATATGGTGGCAGTATTGCTGTGCGTCTTCTGAATTAAGTTTTTGTGGCTTAGCTTGTTCTTAGCTCTCCTTAAATATCTGTTTTATAGCGAGATAACTTAATTTCCATGTCCTCGCTGCAGAAAGTTCATACTATCATTGTATTCCTAGCTAGTCATTTGAAAAAGTAATGATGTTTTTATAGTGAGTAATTTGATATTTTTTTTTTTATACCGACCGAGTGCCGTCTGTTTACTCATGAGCGTGATATGCTGCTCTTGGAGTTTCAAAATACTTTTATTTGAATAATGGATATCGGCTGTATCTTTTCACTTGTCGAGAAAACACATAGAAGGACATCACGTGTATCAGACAATTGATGACCATATCCCCTATTTAGAAGGAAAATAAAGATTTATAAATTAATTTACTGCTGTCTCACATCAAGTCTAGCAGTTAAACACATTCATGTCTACCTCACATGTATCATTGAGTGTGAATAGATCTTGCATTACATCATGAAGTTATCGAACATCTTTGGTTCCGTGGAAACAACAGTAAGCAGTTTGATTGATGTTGGACTTCTAGAGTCTTATAAATCCTGAAACCCTAGTTCCAAATGTCAAGTTTTGTTTATAACACAATTAAATTGTGCGGTAATTTCATAGTGCGGAGTCTTCAATGAGGCAGATCATAGTACTAAATTTTGAGCATTTAAATATTTTTCGTTGAAATTTACTGTAAAATTTCCCTTCCTTCTTCTTCCATATCCAGGAGTTAGGGCGATGGAATGAACTGCATGTATTATAGATTGAAGATAAAGATGCGATCCTTAACAGAGCATAAGCTCTGTATGAGCCAGTAGTTTATAGCTGTCCATATAGAATAAATAGATTGCATTAAAAAAATCATACAAATGAAGCTGTTTTTGTATCAATATTCTTAATATTACCCCAATAATAGAGTGGTAATCAACTGATCATCCCCCCTTTTTCGAACTATAATGTGCATCTTATGATCGATCGGCACCTAGCGAAAGACAGGCAGTAGTTATTTTTTAGTATTTCCTGTCTTTAGCTTGTTTTTGAATAATTAGGCATAATCACTCTTTCATTTATGTCCCATGGTCTAATTATGATTCTTACTACACGTCTGCTATTCTGCCCACTGTCAGGTATGTTGAACCTCTCAATTCCTTGCTTTCCAATCTGGAGTCGGGGACATGGTTGTCTATTGGTTATGTTTTTACCTATACAGTGATATGACATCGGGAGTCATTCTTGTAGTCCATTAAATTGGCGATTGAAAGTAGATCCCTCTCAGCAGCTTAATCTGAGATTTTCTCCATTTGTAGATGAATCTGGACCTCTTCAATGCCGAATGTTGTTGCCTATGGCTCTTTCTGTGTAAAATTGTCCGATCTGGGCGGGTGCGTGTCTGATATCTGTTTGAAAAGATTCTGGAATCATAGTAGTAAATTACATCAATTATGTCATTCCAGAGCTCTTGGTGCTCTAATTGGACTGCTATTGCGAGCTTTGCAATCAAATTCCATCATAGCCTTAGTCCCATAAGGGTCGGCTATGCATGAACCAAAAATGATTATTCCAGGAAGTCAAATTCCACTATAGATTTTCCTCTTCCACCCCCCTATGATCGAAGGGCCTCTTTCTCTATGTAATATTCCAGTCTGCGTGTCACTATCCTTTCTAAACTTCTTCTCTATTATTCAAGGGTACAATTTTTTCGGTTTCTTCCCTCTCATATATCCTCGTTTCTTGAAAATATCACTCAACACCTGATTCCCACACTACATCTTCCCCGCACTCCTGGTGCCCCTTGGAGTCCGCTTTTGGGACTTGCCAGAACTTATGCATATACTGGGTCTAAGTCCAATTTTTCAGTTGCGATCCTCAGACCCTCCTAGAACAGCTCGAGCGCTTTATTGTTTATTTGGTGTGTCAGCAATTCCATCTGGGCAATTGTGGTATTCCTACATTTTGCATTCGTTCTTGAACGTGATTGCTAGCGCATAACGACTAGAGAGCCGAGAAGAGATTATTGCTTGAGATTTAACTTTTAGCGGCCGAGAGGAGTAAAACTGCCTGGGCCAGTACGACCTGATATCTTTTAGAGTTGTTACATACGTGTCTGTAAGCCTATATTCCTTGAGAAGCGTTATATTTAGAACTGGTAACTCGTTCCATATTGTAACAAAAGATATCGGTGTATGAGCCCGAATTTTGAGCCCATGATTGAAGCTTTTCTGACGAGCTGCGGCCTCACAATAGTTGAAGCAGTTGATATTCGTGTTTTCATCGATGATTATTTGGTGTGAGAGTAAGCCCCTCTATTGGATCATTTCTTTGTGGGTTTTATGCTCTGTGACACTTGCTGCCACGCTCACATTTCATTGTGCGTTATAACCACCTCTTCACATTGCAAGGGAATGCCAAACGAGAGAAGCCTAAGGCTCACACACAAGAGGGTGCGATTAACCGACTTAAAAGTAAGTATGTAGTGAGATTTGATCATCACCCGTGAAGACAATATCAGCCATATAGAACCCGTTTCTTGCCTAGAAACGCTAAATTGGACAGTAATTATGAGACATAAACACGCGCGTTAGCCTAACGTCAATCTCCATTCCCTCCCGAGTGCGTGAGTGAAGAGACGTAGTGGAGACAACCTCCCAATCAATCAATGTCCTATCAAGATTAGATTATTGCTGACCCATGATGGAAAAACATATTCACGCGTTCAATGGTCCTTAACAGAGTAAGTGGATAGAGAATTGCAGCAGGCGAACTAAGGTGCAACGCTCGTGAGATAAACATAGTAAATGGCACATAGAGCAGTGAAAAAAGAATAAAGACCAGAGAGAGATGCTTGATCTATGCAGCCTGATTATAGTATTAAGAATAATGTGCATGAGATCAAAACATAGTATGTATCTGACTTTCTGTTCTGTACGAATATGTAGACCT
>SNQN01000237.1:136656-170759 GCA_008642245.1 Bassia scoparia | reverse complement strand
ATCCCTTTTAACTCCTTCCCACCAAGTCATTTTCACTTGCATGAGAATCGTGAATTATAATTACCTTGCTTACGCATAGACACATCTTGGATGCAGGTACCTGTACATTCCCTATACATGGGTCATGGATGATCGATCTTCTACTAGAGATGAGAATATTGGTCCTTAAGGACTAGGAAAGACTAGGTGTAAGTGATGAAATAGACAGCTCTTTATTGCATGATATATAATTATAATTGCAATGTCAATTGCAATTAAAGGTTCTTTATCATGGGAGTGGAATTTTTACTTTATGGTTACATGCCATATCTTCCGTTGTTATTGTATTCCATATGAGTCTTGCATCAGTATCATAGACTTGCATTGGTTCTAGATTCATTTGTTGTAGTTAAAGAAAAGAGCCCCCCTTTGTAATTTAGATTCTCTACTTTGACCTTTTACATTATTTACTCATATGATTTGACCCCGTTTTGACTATTATTTATAATCTAATACTTCRTTTGTTTCTTATTATATGCAACAAATAGTTCACAGACTCCTAGGCAAAATTCAATTGTGAGTTTAAACTTTAAAGTGGATAAAGAAAGAAATAGAAGCATCTGATGAAGAGAGAGATAGAGAGACATGACAATCTACAAAGGAATGAAAAAATTTGTTATATCTATTATGAAATTTCTTACTCCGAGATTCATGCATGTGCTAAGTTGTTTGTGTTCAATTCTGATACTTGTGTTGTGGGCGGAGGCCAGAGGGCCTTATTTGCTTCAGCTGGATTGAGAGGGTTTTGATTCGTATGGGAGGGGTTGTAATCTACATCGTTTGGGTTTTGATTCATATGGAAGGGGTTGTAATCTACATCGTTAGGGTAGATCCCTTGCATTGTTGGTTCAATCCAACAGAGATGTCACAAATCAATTTGAATCATTTTGTACTACTTCCTCCATTTCATTTTAATTAAATCAAACTCATGTGGGTGGACTCCTAGGAAAAATTTCATTGAGAGAGAAAAATTGATAGGGAGAGAAAGTGGGGACCACGATGAAAAGAGAGATAGGAACACGTGACTTACAAAATAGGAAAGAAAACATTTGTTGCAATTAATCTGAAATTTCTATTTTTAGTAATTGTTGCAATAAAAATGAAACGGAGGAAGTATTATAAGTAATAAAGTTACATTCTTAAAGGCATTTGACAGCCTCATAAGGACAGCCTAACTTTGAATTTATTTTCAAAATGTTCCACAGTTGACTTTTACTTTGCTCATGTTTCTCTTGAATCTGAGCCATCTACTTCTTTGCAGCATCCCTTGGATTCTTACAAGTCCTAAGTTTACCCTTAACTTAAGAAATTTAATCCCTAGCTTCCAAAACCCTGGTAGAATTTTGTCAGCCAAGCCCTTCTTTCCTTGGTGAAAGATCTCACTCCCCAATTCTATTTGTAAGCCAACGCTGTTAAACCATGGAGCAAGTGTGTTTAGTGAAGCCTACATAGGTAAAATTAAGGAATAAGCTATTAGAATGAGAAACAAGGGTGGCAAAGAGTAAAGAAGCAACACACACCTTGTCCAAGCATCATACATATTGTCGCAAGCCTTTTGAACCTCACATTTATTACGTTTACGTATGAATCGCAAAAGATGGTCAAGTGTAACTTGTGAATAGTAAGTCAAAATAAGGCGAGAAGAAGACATTGAAATATTGAGCAGCATGCCTTTCTCATAAAACTAGGTACTGATTCATCTCTGTAATAGATGCTTCTTTTCTCCTACAGTTGATGTCCTGTCATGACAATCTCTGATTAGATACTGGCCCCAATTGAATATGTTATCTGTAATATTCTGAGGTTAAAATAGTAATAAAATTGAATATCTTTTACCTTCTTAAGGAAGGGGAGTCATTGTCAATGCTTCTTGCCCATGTGCATTTTATGGATGTGTAAAATGGGGAAGATGGGCTATCTGGGGAGTGTGAGTTAGGAGGATAAAGGAMTGGAAAAGAAACAACATCTAGCACTGGTTGATGTCTTCTAGGACTTCTACTGTTGAAAGAGAGTCAATCTAGGCATTATTTGTGGTTCAGTTTCAGTCATTTCGTGCTAGACTAAACTGAAGTTTCATATTTTGAGACATGTTTGGCGTCACTTTGTCACATATTCAGTGTTTAGATTACTTGTGATATGGAGTTATTCAATGGCAGRGAGTTTTTTTAATTGGGCCATTGACCAGAAAGAAAGTTAAAAATCCAGTAACACTGATATTTTTTTCTTAAAGAGTAGAATAAGGTCTCCAATGTTAAGTTTCCTTTTCCAGTTCAAGCTTGACAGTTAACTGGATTTGAGGTTGGATTTTCCTAAAAAAAGGGAAAAGTCGGTGATTGTCTTTTGGTGCATTGACTTTTTATTGACTAGCAAGTAGACACTCGAGTCTTGATGTTGTATGGTTGCTTCTATGGGGGTTTTATTTTGAAAGTAGTGTGTTGCCACATTCTATCTGCATGTCTGAGCCTGTTGCCWAGTGGTGTAAACATAAGTTCAGTATCTCACTGCTTGTACAGTTGTACTGCTTACTTCTTGAAGTGTTATTTCCTCAAATTTCTTTTTATGGCCGAGATTTAGTAGTGTATAAATCATTRATGGTACCATGACTAATCAGTTCTGTTCATGTTCAGATAGCATGTAACTCAAAGTCATCCTTTCTTGCTGCTGCAGATGATAGTGGTGATGTGAAGGTATTAACTTTTTTTAGTCTTTATAGACTTATAGTTGAAACTAACATCTGTCATTCTGTTGCATTTGATAAAGGGTACATATTTGTGTAATATTTATGAACTGATCCTTGCTTAAAATTTTCTTGCTCTCGAATATGTGTAATTTGTGACTGCCTTTGACTCTACTGGATAAGAGTCTAAGATTCATATACTCCCTCCGTAACATAATTCTCGCAACATTTGACTTTTCACGTATTTTGAGGAAGAGATTTAACCTAGTAAACGATCAAATTAATCAAAATAATTTCAACATATCATCTTATTCTTCATTATGTTAGAATTATTTTGATTAATTAGATCGTTTACTAGGTTAAATCTCTTCCTCAAAATACGTGAAAAGTCAACTGTTGCGAGAATTATATTACGGAGGGAGTACTTTTTTTTTGGTATTCTGTATGATTTTAATGGTGTAATGAAATTCCATCACCTGCCAACATCCATACCTGAAAAACTTTTATGCCTGTAAGGGTGTAACAGTATTCTGTACCAGCGTACCTTAGATTGTACTGCATGAGAGCAAATCATCTTGGTTTATTTGCTTTGCTGAAGTGTAAAACTTAGTTGTAAAAGGCACAATGGGTCCTTAGTGCCTAGGCATGAGGCACGGATTACGTATTCAACATGTAAAGGGACTAACGGAGGGTAAGTCTTAATTTGAAGAAATTTCTATTATTTTCTATTCATAACTCGAATCTCAGCTATTTGCCAAAAAGCGCWAAGGCGTGCCTCACTAAAGGCACTGTAAGGCTCGCGCCTCTTTGAGCCTCTTCTAGGCAGGAGTGCCTTGCTTGAAAAAAGCCCATAATCCCGATCTTAGAAGAGCCTTGTGCCTAGGTGTTCCTAAGGCATCCTTTTTAAAATTAAGGTGTACACTGAAAATTTCCAGGCTCCAGTGCTGGGAAATGGATAACAATTGAAGGCTTTCAGGAAAGGCATGAACAAGACAAGTAGATGGCTAGAACATGACATTAGGCATGATCCGATATTAGAATATTTTAGCAATGTGGTATTGCTAGACCTCATTAGCAATTCATACTGATTTTTTTTAGTTGATTCCCATCTAATATTTTAATTAACAAGCAATATCTCATCATTTGTTCATTACTTGGTAGGGTCCTGTTATTTCAGGTGTTGTGTGTTGATTATAGTATAGTCCCTTTGCTTCAAAGAAGTTACAACATTTATCTTTCCATTGTTCCAACCTTTACGACTCTACTTTTGACTACGGTTCCCATTGCAGATAATTGATATTCAACGACAATGTCCTTTCAAAACATTGAGATCTGGCCATGATAGTGTATCCTTGCAACTGTTGGTTCCTTTGTTTAATGCATTGCTGAGATATTTCTTGAAAATTAAGTTGATTGAGGCGTACATGTATGGATAGTAGCTGTCATATTCTGTCTAGTTAAATTTTTTTGAGGTGATATTCATATTTGACAAATTGATCTCCTTGTACGTAACTTAAATTTACATTCTTGTATCAAATTGATGTTTGTGTTTTTTCCTTGGGAAACATTTGTGATCCTCCAAAATTTGCAACAAGCTGCGAGTTTATGCAACCTTGACATTGCATATCTAGATATGTAGCAGTGTGCAGTTTGTTCCTTGGAAGCCTTGGGAAGGTACATATTAATTAAGCCTGTCTTTGGTTTACTAGTTAAAAGATGAAAATTGACAAACCCGATTATAAGCTGCTATCTTCACTCCAACTCTTGTCCTGAATTCTCCCTATAGGTGGGTGAAAAARGTAAATGGGAATGTAGCTAGACATAACATCCCATTGATTAGATTCATACTGTGAAAGTATTAAGGTAATTTCGACATGGTGGTCTTGTGTTTTTGCAATTTCTTGTTGGAGGAAAAAATGAGGAAAAATTACCGTTCTACACAAATTATAATCCTTAATTACTCTTTCAGTTATTTGTGAGCTTAAAATGTGTAGGTAACATTAACCACCCAAGTAACCACCATGCCTGGCCAGATCTGCTTCCCTATTTCTTCCCATGATGGTAAGTCAACTCACTGTCGTTGCCTTCAACAACACTGACTGAAAACTATTGAACCAGCCCCTAACAATGGTCACTGATGATCTCACCTTGCTACTTTCAATGAAAGTTAATAGACCATCCACCGACTACTGTTATCAGCTATTGATAAACCACTCTCTCCTTGTCTTTGTGTGGCAGTAAAGGGCTCTGTGGCTGTCTAGTAAACCGCATGGTTTGTTTTGGTGCCTCAGTTGTGGGATCAGGAGACAATTTGTCTCTAGCTGAATCATTCAACTTCAAGCTGACTTTGAAACTGTTATGACTGGCTGGGTTTTAGTCAGCCAGTCAAGATGGGGTTCATAGCTTTTACACTTTTACTGTAATTCTGTTATTTCTTCAGTAAGATTAAGTTTATTATTGTTATTTTTTTTACTTGCATATTCACGAGTCAAAAATATTAATGTTCTTTGAGTGAATAAGGCCTTATAATTACATTAGTGTCTTAGAACTATTGGAAAGACTGGGCTTGCTGATGTCCATTGGGTTGCAAGTTGCATAATCATCCTTTTGCTTCAATATCAAGGTCTATGATAGATATTTTTGTTTGAATGTCAGTCTTTGCTGGTAAAATAATTTTATATGAGGAAAATTTGTGAAAACAAACCTTTTAGGCTTTTATATAGACTATTTTGTGGGATTTTATTAATTTATTTATATATTTTTTGGGTTTTGGTTTCATTTAACAAACTTATTTTGTTTGGAGGTTTCATTTGACCAATTTTTTTTGAATTAGGTTTCTCCTTGCAATTTTTTTTTTATTATAAAAGGTGGTTTTCCAAAAAATTAAAAATCATTATAAAAGGTTTGTTTTGACAAATTTTGCTTTATAAAATTGCATTTTTGCATTGTTCGGTCCAATTTTCAAGTCTCTCCACACTGAACAATTTGGTAATTATTTTACTTGATTATTGGCAGTTATTACAGGCGGTCTGGATTCAAAGATGATCATGTGGGATTTCTCTAAGGGACGATCATTTCTTGTTGTGGATTTTGGTACTGACGTTCTTAGCATATCTTTTTTTTTGGGATGCACTTATCTTTTATAAAATACACTGGCTGAATACAATTCTCAATATGTGCTCTTTAATTCCCAACCTGTTAGAAGATTGAATTGTGAATTTAGGTAGGTGGCCTGATTCCCAGTCCAAAACCTCTGAAACATTTACTTTTCCTGGACTTGGTGCCATTTTGTTTATATACCACTTAAGTGATAGTAGTCATGTTTAAAGTCATCTTCTGCTGATGACTCGTAGAATGATTTTATTTAAAGGAGGGTTTTTGATGCAGTATGTGATCACGTTTTAGCCAACTTTTGTTGCTGTCCTCTTGATTTCAATGTATACTGCGACTCTGTGACATGTGAAACTAGACATCTAAAACAAGAATATTTATGATGACGTTTTGTTCATATTGTGGTAAGGATTTGGAATTTGAATAGAGTTGTTGAGAAGAGGTTGTGTTAGAGGTGTGGGAGGCTGGGTCTTTGGTGCTTGTAGTGAAAGGGGTCCTGCGATATGGATTGAGGAACAATTACATCTCTTGAAGATGCTTAATTCTGTCTCTCTCTCTCTCCCCCCCTCCTCCCATGTGCTTCTAAGTTGTTTAGTGATGTGTTAGTGTAACAAATCAATATTAGGGGGATAAGGGCAATTTAGGTTATTGACAATAAAATAGATATTAGAAGTTTCTAGAGCCTACTAGGTATTATCTATAAATAGTGGAAGTAGGGGAGATAATAGGGATATTGGTGAATTATGATGGGAATGAATCTCTTGTATGCTACTTAGTTGTATTATATTCTAGGATTTATATAATATTTCTATCCTATCAATCCAAATCAGATTTCTAGTTCATTTTTCACCATTAATCGCTACTTTAAACCACCATCAAAACTGTCCATCTTTTTCAGTCTATAACATTATGTATCGATTTTGAGCTGAAAAGGAGGTTAAAGATGGGGGCTGGTCATTGATATGCTTTGCTTTGACAATTTTTGGAGGAGCTGAGATATTTTGCCGACTGTTTGTATGGATCTAGATAGTCCTAAACTCTGATCTGATATCATTAGTGATAACAGGGGAAAAAACWTGGTATTGTTTTTTGTGATTAAAGTGACAAGTTTGCTCATTGAACTCAACAATAGTKATGCTGGATGTTTGGAAACTATTCATATATCTGCACATGATTTAAGCAAAGTTTGATTAGTTTAGGCCTTTAGGGTATTGAACATTGGATTTGTTAAATAGGGGTGTCACTGTGGCCACTAAACTAGGATCCCCTAGGCCCTAGCATAATTTCCATCTAATGAGTCCCTTACTCTAGTAATAATTACTGATGAGTCCCTCTGCTGGTTTTGTTCACTTATTATTAATCCCTGCTGACAAAACTTTCTCGGTTCCCTTGTATGTTGTAGTAGTTATTATGTCTAGTTATGTGATCGGAAAAAATAAATACGGCGAATCATTGTTGTTTTAGTTTATAATTCATTATGCAGTGAAGGTTTCTCTGAACTTATGCCTTTGCTTAAATGCATAACTTGAGTCTATTGTTCTTGGTCTCAGGGAATTCGGAGGAAAGAAGTGATAATCCTGGACAGTTTTACAACCCAGCTTTCATCCATGCTATAGCTGTTCCTGAAATGGACATGTTGGACAGGTTAGGAAAGGCATGTGCTGTTGCAAGAGGAGATGGAACTGTCAGTTTAATTAATATAGAAGCAGAACTTGCTGCTGTTAAGTCAAAAGYGGCCCCCAAACCCCGTAAAAGTTCCCAAGGCAAGTCGAGTAGCGATGTGCCACTCCCAAATGATGAGACAAAGAACCAAAATGAGGTGAAAAGGTTGCATTTGGATTACACACGTGGAGGCCATACAGCAGCTGCTTCTTGTGTGTAAGTACTTTACCTTCATCTCTTCTGTTGAACATTGTCATCTTTTTAATATTCATCAATGAAAACCCCGTATAAACTTACTGATTGTAGCATTTGAAGAGTTCTGATTTATGACTTCATTATTCCGACAAGGAAGCGGTAATAGAATCTTTCTAGGATAGCAACTCTCATATCAACATGTATTTTCAGGACTTTTTCATCATTTGGAGAGAGAGGGAAGTTCATCATCTCTGGGGGAAATGATAAATCAGTGAAGGTCTGGGATTGGTCAGGCTATCTTGATGAGGCACAAACAAGTGCAGGCACATCTGCTGCTTTAACCATAAATTTACCCAGAAAGGTAACATACATGGCTTTGGCAGTCACTTTCTTCTTTTTATCTTGTTTTGGAAGGGGGGAACCAAAAAGGGAAAGAATGTTGTTCACTTGTTCTAATATAAAWTCATACATTCCTTGAAATTTTCTGTTCCTAACAGGTTAACTGGCTATGCACAACCCCTTCTGATTCAGAAAACCTTGTTGTTTGTGATACATCTAAAGTGGTAAAGGTGTATACTCTAGCGTAAATTTTGCCGATAACATTCAGATCAGTGGCAGTGTAGCCTCGATAATTCAGATTTACAACAACAAAGAAGTCATGCTTGCAAATATGTTAGAGCRGACACCTTGGGTAAGAGATGTGTGTTCGTGGTTAGTTATGGTGCTATGTTATCAATTTGTGTTCACAAATTGTTCAAAAGCTATTGAAAGTGTATAATAGTTGCATAYGATGAGAAATTTATTAGATCCAGATGGATTTTGGTTGATTTGTGTTTGCGTTGGATTCAGGTCCTCTTGGTAGCTTTATATCAGGATGGCTTCTCATTTAGTGTTACTTTTTGTTGGCTATGCCCCGAGCATTCATTTAGCKAATGCCAGGGGTATAGTCGTGTCGAGTGTGTTAGAAAAACTGCTATTTATTTCCAGATTTTTCCTAGGGCTGTTGCAGTCATAGAAGGTTGCGTAACAAGCATTTCAGCAGCTACATAGTACTGTAATATACTAATATTTGTCTTGTCTCTGAGGATGGAGCTTCCGACACACCGAGTTTCAGATCTGTTGATGTTACCTTTTATAGACCTTGAGGTGTATCCTTGAAAATGATTTGCTGCGAAATTGGGCTTGAATGAGCTATTAAATCTTCAGTTAGAAGTTGAACTTCGTCAGATGTGACACCCAACTCTGATACATGATAGTTCACCAGCTTATGCTTTCAAGTCTTTGCTGTTACAGAAAGTTTGATTCTTAATGCTGTGCTTTTTTTTTTTTTTTCATGCAACTCTTTGCTTTTACCTTTTTTTTTCTCGCTAACACAATTAAAACTAAACAAAATAATAATAATAATAATAATAATAATAATAATAATAATAATAATAATAATAATAATAATAATAATAATAATAATAATAATAATAATAAAATTAGAAAAAAATTACTCCTTAGGTTAAAAAAAAATTCCTTTCATGGCCTGCATTATTAAGTTTTATGCCGTAATTCAAGTAATTAGTCTATTCGTATTAGGGAGTTTGTAACGTTTTTCTCTAATGAAACATTGCAATCTCGGTGGAATAGATGTATTAGCTATAAGTTACTATCAATATCACTGTCGATATCATTGTAGTACTTATCCATTAGGTTTACTATGGTCTCATGACCATATTCTTTATTATGGTCTTGGGTAAATATTTATGTCCAAAAATACACTTTGTATTCGAAAATGAACATTTGGATATTGATATTTGGTTTTGAAGATGAACATTTGCCTGGGAGCATAATAAGAAATCTAYWKRTGGGACTATAGTAGAATTTGCATGCGGTACTCATCTACTCCATACGTTTGCACTCTTTTTACAACTTAGGTAAAAGCTCATAAAAAAAACCTATCTCTAAGGTTACTRATCTAGATTTTTAAATCCATTTTAAATTCGACTGATCCAAATCTAAGTTGGGTTAAGGTTGAACTCGAGATTTATTGGTTAATGTAGAATAGTTATCTTACTAGTTGATCTAAACTGCATTGCATTTTATTTGTCAGTGCTAGTTTTGACTTTATACTTCTTCCTACAATTTCTTCACCATTTGCAATTATACAAAATCAACTAAGATGTATCATCTAAAAATGTTTGTATTTGATTTTTAACTAAGTCAATAGTTGTCAACTTCAACTCTTAAATTCTTGATGCATGCAGTATAACTTACAGTGTTAGTATATGATGCAAATAAACTTTTAAATGCTTGATGTATGAAGGATAACTTTCGATGTGTTTTGCTAATTGGAATGTTAATAATGGTCAAATAATCAAACTTTATGGTGAAGTATACTCTATGCTACTAAATTATTAAATATAGCTAATTAATAATGGGACCATTAGAGGTTTCAAATTAGCATTTAGTTATTCTCTTTTTTCTCTAAAGTTTCTCCTATTTTTCGAATTAGGGTTTCTTTAAATTGTTTGCATTTGGATTTTTTTTTAACCACAATTGATAGATTAGTTGGAAAAAAAAATTATACTAATCTTACTTCCCTATAAATCAAATTGATTTCCACTCATCTACTAATCTTTTTAGTTAATTACCTCATCATCTTTTTATTTTTTTTTTCCTATTAATCCTCGTCCCGTATTCAATTAAAAAACAACAAAAAGAGACCGAGAGAGTAATTCGATTCATTAATAAAATATTTAAAGTTCAATAATTTAATGACATATTAACCGACTTAAAATTCACTAATTTGATACAAACATAACTTCCTGAAAATTAAATATTTTATTGGGGTTCATAAAATTTATAGGTGCAAGATAGTATATCAAGAATTAATAAGATGAGTTGGGCCTTTTCAAAAAGTCGTTGATTGGTTAAAAGATGTATCCTTCCCAACTGAAAACCCTTTTCCTTAAAACTCCCGCAAAATTTCAAACTTACTAAAACGTTGCTTCTCATCTTACTTTCCTCATTTATTCACAGAAAAATGACACCAAACGAACAGCAGCTCTAACTCTCCCACCAAACTCACTCATACAAAATTGCACTACTGCATTGCCCTTCTCTCTTGCATGATGAGTGATGATTTTGTTCGTCTAATATAAAGAAGAAGCGAAACTTGAGCTAACATTTGTAGGAGAAGCAACAAAGGAAGAAAAGTGTGGGAAGGAAGGAAGAGTGGTAAAGATGATGCAATCTGATGTTCCGCATTGCAACACTTGTGGTGAGCCAGTGGGGCTCGACTCGAATGGAAATGTGTTTGTGG
This sequence comes from Bassia scoparia, assembly GCA_008642245.1. Classification (NCBI taxonomy): domain Eukaryota; kingdom Viridiplantae; phylum Streptophyta; class Magnoliopsida; order Caryophyllales; family Amaranthaceae; genus Bassia; species Bassia scoparia. The sequence continues at coordinate 159,768 of SNQN01000237.1, read as the reverse complement.
CATGCCTTGAATGTAACTTTCCTGTTTGTAAGGATTGTGTTGATTATGAGATCAAGGAGGGTAAAAAGGCTTGCCTTCGTTGCGGTGCTCCCTACGAAGGTGACCGTCTTTCTCTTTAGTCCTAACTGATGTGTTCCTTTTCATTTCAATCATCTGAATTTGTGTTTTAATTTTTTTTTCTATTTATTGTTAATGCAGTTGATTTTCATACTGCACTATATGATCATGGTATAATAGCGAGTCCCAATAATAAAAATGAAGCTTCTTGACATATAATTTGCAAAGAAGGAAGAAAAATGTGTAGTTTAGTGCTTACTTTCAGTTACCTCCAATGCAAGTCTTGCTTTCGCTATATTTACAATCCTATGCAAGTGACTATAAATGTTTGCACATCTGTATATATGATAGTTATCATGAACTTATCTGAATGTATGCAACAATTAGCAATGATTTTCAGTTTTTCACCGACTTATTAGTGTTTTTTCTAGTAGTATTATTGCATATTGTTTCCATATTGCACTGCAAGTGACTATATTTATATTGATAAAGAGGTCTACTTCTTCTATGTGGCCTTGTGGGTGTGAATATGTTGTGATATGTAACATAGAAAAACTTTACAAAAACATAACTGTTGTAGGATATATATGCTCTTCTAACTGGTGTTTGATTTCAGTCGAATATTACAAGATTCTGATACTGATTGAACATTATGCAGATACTGCAACTTTTGATGGGGCTGGTGGTGACACATCTGTCAGTCATAAGATTCAACCTACCCATGTCACTACCGAGAAGGTATATATGTATATAATGTTTGATTCCTATGTGGGAGTTTTAGACTTTTAGCTCGATCTTCTGCAACTCAAACTAATGATTATACGACTGACATTACTAGCTTAATTTATCYATCTGCTGACTTGTTTTGGTTGAAGCAGGAGGATATTGGCCTACACGCAAGAAATGTGAGCAGCTTCTCAACAGCTGACAGCGGTGAGTATTTCTGGCCTTTCTACGAGTTCCTAATTTAAGAGGTTACATTACTAAACAGTTGTGTGTTTGTCAACCTTTATTAGAACTAAATAGCGAAACTGGAAGCTCTATATGGAAACATCGGGTGAATAGTTGGAAAGAGAAGAAAGACAAGAAGAAAAAGAATGTTGTTAAAGAGCCCAAAAAACCAAAACATGGTGATGATCAAGTTCCGCCAGAGCAGCATATTGAGGYGAATCCGTAAGTTCTAGCTGTGAAATAAGCTTGTATAGTATAACATATTTTCCTTTCTAAGTTTGGAAATTGATATTGTACACATTAACTTGACGTGCATAAAACTGAGGAACAAGAAAATTTTATGAATCTCTGATTTTTMCTGCTGTTACAGGTCTGCTGAGGTTGCACAGCCACTTTCAAGAATCGTTCCAATTGAAAGAACAAAGCTTACCTCATACAGAATAGTGATCATTCTGCGGTTGATCATTCTTTCACTGTTTTTTCATTACAGATTAACAAATCCTGTGGATAGTGCCTTTGGTCTGTGGCTTACTTCTGTCATATGTGAGATCTGGTTTGCATTTTCCTGGATTTTGGATCAGTTTCCTAAGTGGTACCCCATCAATAGAGAGACTTTCCTTGATCAGTTGTCCTTGAGGTATTTTGTCATAATAACAGTAGCTTTGAGGCATTTTGATGTATCATTTCGAGAGACTTTAGGAATATRGAWTATTATACATTTAGCCAAAATTTTCTCATGTTGCATACCTGATGTACTCTTTAGTATATTATCATGTTTGGTTACATTTACAACAAGATAGTGAGAATGCGCAAATTCATCTTTATATAAACTTGGCCAACTCATTCAACAAAAGTACGCGACAAAAGATAATTATATCAGGAGTTTATATCTAAAAACTTTCCTTTTTGAAAACAGGAYTTAAGATTGGCTCTGTTCCATTATAATGTGTGCTTATTGTTTTTACTTGTTTAGGTATGAAAGAGAAGGAGAACCTTCACAGCTTGCAGCTGTGGACTTCTTTGTGAGTACTGTGGATCCATTGAAAGAGCCACCTCTGATCACAGCAAACACTGTGCTCTCCATCCTTGCTGTTGACTACCCGGTTGATAAAGTCTCCTGTTATGTATCGGATGATGGTGCTGCTATGCTTACCTTTGAATCACTTGCTGAGACCTCTGAATTTGCTAGGAAATGGGTTCCTTTCTGTAAGAAGTATGAAATTGAGCCAAGAGCTCCTGAGTTTTACTTCTCACAGAAGATTGATTACCTTAGGGACAAAGTGCAGCCTTCTTTTGTAAAAGAACGCAGAGCAATGAAAGTATGTAACCCATGCATTGTTTCTTGCTGTATGTGTTTGTACAATGTCTTACAAAGTAAGTGATATCTGATGTGTGCTCTTTTTTTGACAGAGAGATTATGAGGAATACAAAGTGAAGATCAATGCTTTAGTTGCTAAGGCTCAGAAGACTCCAGAAGAAGGCTGGACTATGGCAGATGGAACCCCTTGGCCAGGAAACAATTCTCGTGATCATCCAGGAATGATTCAGGTATATATACTTCATAGCAACACATATTTGATTCTTTCTATATGTATATGAAAAAAAAAGGGATTTAATTTGACAAGAATTCATCGGGTTTTCATTTTTATATTTCTTTGGCAACTGGAAGCTACTATGATTTTCTAGTGCAGTCGAAACTGACATAGATTAATATAATCCCTATCTGTGAATTTTTAGGTTTTCCTAGGAAGTACGGGCTCCCTTGACATCAATGGTGAGGAACTTCCAAGGCTTGTTTATGTCTCAAGAGAAAAGAGGCCTGGATTTCCACATCATAAGAAAGCTGGTGCTGAGAATGCTTTGGTAACTATCCTCAACCTTGATCAAACAGGATTCACTTTACAAATTAAGAACTGCTGTTTATATGCTATATCTTGATTTTGTGTCACAGGTCAGAGTATCTGCAATCCTCACAAATGCTCCCTACATTCTCAATCTGGATTGTGATCACTATGTCAACAACAGCAAGGCAGTTCGTGAGGCAATGTGCTTCCTGATGGATCCTGATGTTGGTCGGGGTGTGTGCTATGTTCAGTTCCCTCAAAGATTTGATGGTATTGACAAGAGTGATCGATATGCCAATCGCAATGTTGTCTTCTTTGATGTAAGAACTTATATCTTACAAATCTCAGAAACAACAATTTGGGTTGATATGCATGTTTAATGAGCACAATGCCCTTAACTACTTACTCCATATTAATAAATTGTTCTATCGCTAGGAGAAGTTTCATTATATATTCTGCAACTTGTAGGTGATTTTACCTGCAATGAAAGGCTGATGTTATTCTGCTGATTTTTTTTTGTCCATGATTTTTTGAACTCAGGTTAACATGAAAGGTTTAGATGGAATTCAAGGGCCAGTTTATGTCGGAACTGGTTGTGTATTCAATAGGCAGGCCCTGTATGGCTATGGACCACCAAATTTACCTCCTATAACCAAATCATCCTCCTCTTGTTGTTGCTGGCCTTCCAAGAAGAAACCAGAAAAGGATGCTGCAGAGGTTTATCGAGATGCAAAACGTGAGGATCTAGATGCTGCTATCTTTAACCTTGGAGAACTCAGCAGTAAGTTTATTTATACCTGTGTTGAAATAACAAGAATTTTTCAGACAAAATAAAGAATAGGAATAACGTATATTGTTCTCGATTAAATCCAGATTATGATGAGTATGACAGATCAATGTTAATCTCTCAAACAAGCTTTGAAAAGACATTTGGATTGTCAACTGTGTTCATTGAGTCTACACTGATGGAGAACGGAGGTGTTCCAGATTCTGCTAACTCACCAACATTGATCAAGGAAGCAATTCATGTTATTAGCTGTGGATATGAAGAGAAGACAGCTTGGGGCAAGGAGGTAAAAAAAAACTTTTGCGAGTTTATATAAACTTTTGAMCCATGCACATTCATTGTTTGTGAGTTATTGACCATTTTTCTTCCTTTTGACAGATTGGATGGATATATGGTTCAATTACAGAGGATATTTTGTCAGGGTTCAAYATGCAGTGCCGTGGTTGGAGGTCAATTTATTGTATGCCCTTAAGGCCTGCCTTTAAAGGGTCTGCCCCCATCAACTTGTCTGATAGGTTGCACCAGGTCCTTCGTTGGGCTCTTGGATCCGTTGAGATTTTCTTTAGCAGACATTGTCCTCTTTGGTATGGGTGTGGAGGTGGTCGCCTTAGGTGGCTTCAGAGATTGGCATATATTAATACCATTGTCTACCCTTTCACTTCCATCCCACTTGTTGCTTACTGTTCGCTTCCTGCTATCTGCCTCCTTACTGGAAAATTCATTATACCAACTGTAAGTCTCCTTCACTTCTCCTGATCATATGCCCCATTAGTAGTTTGAGCGCACAGGAAAATTTTGAACTATCTCAGTAAACACTTTTATGTTGTTGGATATTTGGAGTAATGTTTCAAAAACAGGAATTTTAATATATCAATGTAAGAACTGTAAAATTCTAGAGAACTTCCAGTATATCATTGACCAATATGAACACATCAATCATTATTTCACCTATCWACTGATTCATCAACCCAATAATYATYAAGGTTTCTGTAGTATATTTCCAGCTTCTWAATTTGACACATTAGAAAAACATGACTTAACACATYTTTTGTCCTTGCATTATTCAACAGCTATCCAACCTGGCAAGCGTGCTCTTCTTAGGCCTTTTCATCTCCATCATATTAGTCAGTGTCTTAGAACTACGATGGAGTGGAGTGGGAATCGAAGACTTATGGAGGAACGAGCAGTTTTGGGTTATCGGAGGAGTCTCAGCTCATTTGTTTGCTGTATTCCAAGGGCTTCTGAAGATGCTTGCAGGTTTAGACACAAACTTTACTGTCACTGCCAAAGCAGCTGATGACTCTGAGTTTGGTGATCTCTATGTTTTCAAATGGACTACCCTTCTTATCCCTCCCACCACTCTCATCATCATCAACATTCTCGGGGTGGTAGCAGGGTTTTCCGATGCCCTCAACAACGGTTATGATTCGTGGGGTCCACTCTTCGGAAAGGTCTTCTTTGCCTTCTGGGTGATCTCTCATTTATACCCATTCCTAAAGGGTCTTATGGGGAAGCAAAACAGGACACCTACAATTGTTATTCTATGGTCAATTCTCCTGGCCTCAGTGTTCTCCCTTGTTTGGGTCAAGATCGATCCATTCGTTAGCAAGCCGGACAGCAAGACTATTGCTCAAACCTGCATTTCCATTGATTGTTAAAGAGCACGCYAYCCACATAAATGGAGCATAATTTTTGTGAGCAAATAGGCCAATGCCCCAACCTCCATTTTTCTCTGATGTAGTATTTTGATTTGTTTACATGTATGAACTGAACAGAAGCTGCTGAGGTAAATTTAAGCAAATTTCACTTGCATTGCAGCATTATGTACTATAGATGCCACTTTCATCTCGAAYAAATTACTTGTAATGTAGTGTTTTTGCTAGGAGAAGAAACGAGTTTGTTACACACGACGATTATTACATGAAAGACATTAAACTGTCATGTACTACCCATGTATGTAGGCGTGATTGTGATACCCCTAGCTCGAATGCAAGCAAAGCTCGCGATTTCTCTAATGGAGAAGCCAAAGAACACAATTTCGACAATTTTATATATACCAGGATCAATATTTTGATATGAAATCAAATTAGCTAATACTTCCTTTTCTGTGAAAGTAGTCTGTTGTTCTTGTTTTATCTCATAGATATCAATTAAGTGTTCCATTTGGAGACGAATCACATCGAAGCAACCAGTAGCAGTGATATTATAAATAAATGACTGATTTATTAACTTATCATTTGTGACTTCTAAACAAAGCAAAGTATAACCCGAAACACAGGCTACACACAAAGGAAAAAAGGAAAAATTGAAACTAATAAATCCAACCTTTAGGAGTCTTTCCATATAATCCAAACTCAAATCTAAATTTTAATTAATTCCAACTAAACACCTAATCTTCTATAATTGAGACCTTATTAACCCTAAAACCTATACCCACAGGCTTTAACTTAATTTTTTCTAACTATATAAACAAATAAAGTAATTTTGTTTTTTCAATATCTTTAATCACCTCCACTTTACTATCCCTCTGCTTCGTCTCATCTCAGTCCAAACTACCAACCCAGCAGCCACAAACCACCAACAAACACCAAACACCTACCACCGCCTCTTTCTTATCTTCAACTCTCTATTATTACATCTCTTCATTGCAGATCCTTCCTCATTTTTCAAAATTTCGTGGCTGGATTGCGATTTGATTTATAGTGGTTAGAATTAATTTTCATGGGGTTTAGCTGGGTTTCGAGTGTTTTGGAGGTGACGATATCTGAATGCTTTCACGGTGATTAGAGCATTGGGTTGTTGAAATGATTAGGATTTTTCGGGTTTGGGTTTCGATATGGTATAAATAACGGTTGGTGGCGCAGTGAGATATGAGGTAAGTGGTTTGGCGTGTATGGGCCGAGTTTAATAGGGGGAGAGATAGATGTGGTGAATTTGTGGGAGGTGGTTTGGAGGTTGTGCCATATGCAATGGGTGAGTCAATTCATATGGTTGGTGTCATGCCTCATGGGTGCTGTTGTATTGCTGTTAATCTTTCTTCATTTTGGGGTGAAAGTTGCAGAAGAATTACTAGACCTGTGCATCAAGTCAATGACTATTGTAGCAACAAATGTGAAGCTTGAAGAAGAAACATAAAGCTGATTGTCTTAATATTTCTGTTTTATTTATAAAAAAAACACTCTAGCCAATTAAAAAGTATGGCACGTGCCCAAATTTACCTAATGCAACCAGTCACCAACTTAAATAAAACAGGTAATGACCCACATTAAGAAGATAAGGTGTTTAATTGGGATTAATCAAATAATTAAAGTTGAGTGAGATGTAATATGGGAAGACCACCAAAAGAATGGATTATTAATTTCAATTTTTCCAAGAAAAATAATACTAGATGTTCTTGCACCATAAGTGTTCTTGACACGCTAACATTAATAATTCTTCTTCAAATAGTTACAAAAAACTTGTGGACAAACACATATTTATAGATTTAATTGTACTTTTTTATGTTTATTTTATCATAGGTTTAAAGAGTAACAAATAATACAATAAAAGGGTACATGTGTTTTATACTTTGTCAATATCGACAAAATGTCATTGATGAATATGTGAATATATCCTAAAAACCTCAAATGTATCATTCATTGAAAAACAATTTCAATCAATGTTTTTCTATATAAACGATGATTTTGACATGTACTATAATTTTTAAAAAATATATATTTAATATATATAATTAACACGAGCACGTTTTGTAGGAGATTATAGGAAAACATATACACACCCAAATAAAATATTTCACCAACTATATTTTTGGACACTAAATTTATTTATTAAAGAAAATAAGAGTGGTCGAAGTTGGTACGTTTGACTAAGGATAAAGAAACAAAATGAGAGTAAATGTATGTACTTAACATTAACAATACTACATGCCAGTATACCACAGCTAGACGATAAAGACATTCAATGGTAGTTTGCATGCAATCTTTTTATTGGTCTTGGCCATTATTTTCTTTGCCCTTGTGTTTTAGCCACATAATACTTCTTGTTTTTATATTTGTTTAATTATAGTATATGATGGGACTATAGCACCAAAACAAAACTTACATTATTAGCTTGTACATTTGTCATTCTAATGTTCTTAATGTAATGGAATGATGAAAATGATATGCAATCTACTAATCAAGCTTCAATTATGTTCTAATTAATTAATGCATGCACAAACGTAAGCATTTAGAATAAGTAAGACGATACTTGAAGTTGTCACGACTCCAATAAGCTTAGTCGAATTTGGTAATGTTAGCCTCGACTATCGAGCTAAATACAAGCTCTTCAAATGGTTTTCATGAGAAACAATAAGAGTTTAGGACCTAGGTACTTTAATTAAAAGTAAAAAGGATACAAAGTACAAAAAGTAATCTTTTGATTGGGAATGAACTCTGATCCTAAATATTTAAATACGTTACTCATTAATTTCAAATTGTTGTATATCCTACATTATTTGACTTCATCTCATGATCTTCAAGATGCACTTTCGCACGTTTTTTATCTTTAATTATAAATTATTATTAATTTATACATGGTTAATATGTTGAAACAATTTCTTTGGACTAGTATGTTGGGGTCATATTCAATTCAATGGGAGTGTGGAAGAAACATTACAAACTCCCTAACCCTATAATAAGCATTGCTTAATTGACTCTACGATCTAACATACATTTAATTGATCGTTTGTCATATCTACATTTAATTTGAAACGACTAAATACAAAACTCTCCATACCCGTGTTACGTTCTCCATACTCATCTGTACTATATGCATGCCAATTATTTTTGATAGTTTAATATACATGATATCCTCAATTTAAAATATGAATTATTAAACGATTCCATGAACAATTGAATGAAACACTTTAAGAAAATCATACGTGAGTAATTATAAAGCTTAAAAAACGGTATGAAGTATTAATTAAATTATTGGGAATTTTACAAATTTACCTTCAACTTTTATGAATAAAAGTCAACTAGAATCAATCATGTCTAATAAACTCCAATAATTTTTCAATTAGTTATAATCTACTCCTAAAAGTTTTTCAATATGTTACCAAAAAAATGCTACAACTTTGAAGTTCAATTAAGTCTTCCAAGTTCCAATTGGGTCTTATCAAGTTTTTTACGTCCAAAATCAATAAAAATTAGGTCAAATAAATTCAAATATAGTTTAGTTCAAATTAATGCACTGTTAACGAGAAATGCAACCTATACTCCTACAAATAACTAATATGTGTATATGATTAAAGGGTACATTTTCATCGACTTATTTTGTATGATATCAACTTATTGTCTTATTGATACTTATTGGTGCTTATCTAAACTTAAAAAAGTAAATTTTATTTTATTCAATAAGTATTTAATATAAGTCGTAAAAAATGGGCAAAATGCTATCGTCAACCCTAAATACTTACATTGGCCCGAACATAGGCACTCGGCCCGCCATAGTGGTAGAGCCTAAGCAAAGAGATAGAGACAACTATGGTTGAGCCAGCAATGGAGGCCATCATTTGTTTTTTATAATAAAATAATAATATCTATGCAAATTTGGGTGGTTGTACTTGTAAGTATTTAAGGCGATAAATAGTTCGACCAAACCAGTGTTATACTTTTTTCGTATCGTATTAACTGTAACAATTGGATATTTTTCCTCTTTACTTTATGTCAAATCGTTGCAGTTAATATGATACAAGGGAGTATATTCATTCAAAAGTTTTTGGGAAATTGCACCGTGTACACTTGAGATTTCACAAAAAATGCACCATGTACCCTTCTAAACTATCAAATGCACGTCACCCTTAGGAATTATTATTATATTGCACCAAGTAACATAATAACTAATAAAATGATGAAAATGCCCTTGAAACCAACTGTTTTATGTAGTAAGTAAATATTGCATGTCAATATTATACTCCTCTGTTATGTTTTTAAATGCAACGCTTGAATATTCTATCTGTTTCAAATAATATCAAGCGTTGCATATAAAAAAAAGAGGGAGTAGTACTTTTGAAGGCCATGTGAATTCAAAGATTTTTGTAGCACCTCAGTCCATTGTCTACGAGAAGAAAGAGCGACATTTTGAAATGAAGAAAGTGGAATGCTGAAAAGGTTCTTGTAAAATAACAATCGAAACATATTTGTTATTTTGTCAGCTATTATGTTCTTAATGCAATTTACTTATTTTTGCTAAGGGTACATGGTGCATTTTATAGTTTATAAGGATACACGGTGCATTAGTGAAAAAACTCAAGTATACACTGCACAATGCAATATGCCAAATTATTTTTACTTAAATATTATGAGTTACTACATGAGTACAACAAGACAAGGGACATGTAAAATTGAGTTGGTGTTTGACTTTATAAATTTACTTCAAACTAAAAACACTGTGAGATAAAATTAGTAGTTGACTTTGAAATACTTGCATCTCAAACTCAAAAAGGACCATCTTAACTTCACTTCAAATCACAAGACCCGTTATTTCATATATTTATGCAACCACAATTTAGGACAACAACCAGTCCACCACACAAGTACAAAAGTAACATGCATTACAATTTAACAAGCATTAATCAACAACATTTTGACTTAACAATCTCTATATTATAAAGGAAGAGGAGGGGAGAAGGTCGCTTTCACTCCATTCACTAGATCTCCTCGTACGCTGATCTTTAAAGCCCTCTATCTGCGAGATAATGACTAAAAGACTTAATCACCCTTAATTGTATAGTAAAAGTCATTAAAATGTCCTACTTAAAAAGAAATGAAATTCTCTTATTTTGTAAGTTTACTATTAACATATAAAAACAGAGTTCATGAATTCAATAAAAACTGTGATTGACATTGACAATTTATTCCCATAAATAAAATGAAAAGTTTAATATGTATGATTATTAAATTCACGAAAAAAATTATTAAATTACATTTTAATTACCATTGACTAAATTATTCTCCATGAATCACATTAATATTAAAAATTATTTTATGAAAAATATTGAATTAAATAGCTAAAAAAATTCTGTATTCGAAAATTAATTAATTACTCATATATAATATTACTATATTAACTATTCATATTGTAGTTGTAGAGTAATTAGTTGATTAAATAACACGACTAGCCATATGATTTAAAACTCTTTGCTCTAATAATTCAATTTAAAAAAAAAATACATCAAAATTTGAAATCACATAACCTCCTCATTTTTAATTTGAATTATATGATGTCCAACGAAACTGCAGTAATGTTTTTTCTATTGTAAATTAGTGTTAAGTGATGAAATTTTAAATAATGATCAGCACGCAATCGCGTGCTTATACGTGCTAGTTACTAGTATATTACAGCCTCCAACTTCCAAAAGCCAACGGTTTGGCAACTCCACGTTCCTCCAAAATTTTAAATCCTTTAAACCAACATCACATCCTTACATAAATAGGAATAAATAAAACGCAAGCAGTATTAACCTTTAGTTACTATTATTATTATTGTGCGATCAGAAGTGCGACAAACCAAAACTTGGTTTGTGTACTTTTCAATCTCAGTCCAATAAAACCTCTCAAATATCTCTCTTCTTTCATTCCATTCTCTGCAATCAATGAAACAAAACTCCATTATCTTCTCACCCCCATCTATCCCTCCTCCTCCTCCCATTACTCGTCTCCTCAAGACCATCACAAAAACCCACACAATTTTCCACTCAGACCCCCAAACCATCAACCACTCTCCTATCTCCCCAAACCATCACCACTTTCTCCTTCTCCTACCACATCAATCACCATTGCTCTCATCAACAAACACTCGAACCCAAAGCAGTCAAAGGCACTAGGAATCCCCGACAATCCCAACAAAAGAAAGAACCTCCTGCTCAAACTCCGAAACAATCCGCTGCGAACCATACTCGAAGGCCGTTTCGGACAACTTCTTCGATTCACGTCACTCTGCTCCAAGTGCTCTTCCGAATGTCTCGCTCTCAGACACCACTGTCCTCGGAACCTGTCCACACTCCAGGGATCTCACCTTACCAAGAACTGCTCCTCCGTCTACCCCCGTCGCTTCCCGCCCGCCCGGGCGTCAACCTCAGTCTATCACCTGCGTCGACAGCTTCAGAAGATTCCGGCGTTGGCTCAGCCCGATTCGAGATAACGTAACCGATCTCAAACCGTCACTGACGTCCCATCAAAAGCCAGCGGGCCTGTCATCATCCGTCCGCCCAGCCTCAAAAAACTTATCCAAAATCACCCTCTCTCGCGCGCACACTCACAGGCGAATTGGCCGGGCAAATCGATGGGGTTTCGAACGTACCCACATTGATTTGTCGGGAAAATCTCATCAAAGGAAAAAATCCCCGAACTCAAAGCACATCACTGCGACAAACCTACCTCTCTGCGATTGGTCTTTCAAACCACTAACGGTGCTTCCAGACTCATATTTTGGCGGAACCCTCGCCGAGCGAAAAAACCTCCTACTCTCCAAAAAACTCACACTAATCCGCGGCCCGAATCCCAAATCGATTTCCGAGCATCAATCCCTTGAACACTCTCGATCTGAGCTCGAATCAATTCAAACGGGAGCATCCCGAAAGTTCCTATCAAATTGAAGGGTTGAATTGCAACTTGAATCTCGAGACCGAACAACTTCAACAGGGGTGATGCCGTTAAACTGAGTCTTTCATCAAGAAGCCTCGGGCAGTTTATCAAGATTAACAACAAGACCAACTCTGCTACAATCATTCTACTATCCTCTTGCGAAACTGAAGCTCGCATTGCCCAAGCGATAAGAATGGGTTTCCTATTCGCCCCGGACGAGTCGCCTTACGATGACGTACTAATGTATGAAGATGTATAGCTTCGAATGATTCACGCGGCGAAGAGCGGCGGACATAAGGGTCCTAGATTTTAAGGTTGTTCTTTGGTGTTTAAACATTGCTCTTTCTTCTTTGTTTTCTTGATTATTTTACTCATAGCTATTTATCAAGGAAGTGTGCAGGAAATTGAAAGTGAGTACAAGTTTTTTTAAATTTTAAATTTTGGGGGGTTTAATTTGTATTATCATTAGATTAATGAGAAATTGGTAATTTGAAAAAGAACAAAATGGTTCCAAATTTTTTATTTTTTTAGCATTATACTGTTGCAAGAAGAAAGGAAAATCTTGCAAATTGGGAGAAAAATAATTTGGGGGGGGGAGAAATTTTTTATTCACCAATTATTATTATTATTATTATTATTATTGCATTATTATTATTATTTTTATCATCCCTTTTGATTTGGTTAAATTGTATTCAACTATTCAAGAGACCGCAAATAAAGGAGCAAGTCCAAATCTTGAAATATCTTATGGGTTTTTTGATAATAGGATTATAATAAATTATAGTAATGCATAGTTATAACGGAGCAGGGGGAAAAATATGATTGGTTGCCAGTTCTAGGGTTTCCAATAAATCTCAGTAGGGACAATTATTACTATTAATTAATTTATTGATAATGTATATTTGGAAGTAAACTCTGCAATTTTGTTTTAATTGTAATTTAAAAATTCTTAATTGAAATGATATAATGAAGTAAAAGTGAGAATACAAGCCGATGCAAAGGGTTGTACAACTATAAAACCGGTTGTACCATAATTTTTGGTCGTTTGAGTGAAAACTAACAATACAATTCAGTTGTAGGTAATTTATCATTTGAATTATTGAATTTTCATGTTATGGTTGGTGTTTGGGAAGGTTGTTCTTGGATTTGTTTACTTGCAAAGTASTTGAATGGCTTTAAATGAAGTGTGTACAATTTAATTGGGGGATGCAATGCAATATATTCTTAAAGACCAAAAAAAATGCAGATCTATGAAGAGGATCTTTTTGCAGGAGGTGCATGCACTAAAAGCTAAAAAGCCCTTTAAAAAAAACCCTAATTTTGATTCCTCTCCTTTTGTGGTCTGATCTCATTGCTTCACCTGCTTTTGTTTTGCTTTATTCCCATTAATTAATTAATTAAATTAATAAATAACAATCCCCTGAAGTCTGAACACTAAACAACCTGCTAATTAAGGTTGTAAATGAAACATTAATTAGACATTGTCTTTTCTTCCTTTTTCTTTTGGTTGGTTAGGGCGTGCCTTGCTCAACCATTGTCCGGATTTTGGACATTTTTCAGGTATATTGAGAGGTCGACTTAGTATTAACATTTAGGTTATGTTTGGCGATCCATTTAATACCTTAGGTTATGCTATGCAATCCGTTTCGGTAACAAATATTTAGTCAAAGCTRCAAGCCCACAAATGGGACCGGAACTTGAAAGCTATCAAATAACATTCACTTTAACCTAATTTATAGCACTTCATTTCCAATTGAATACTTCATTCGTTTTWAAAAAGTGACAACAATTGAATTTTCACCTATTTTAAGGAACATATTTAACAATGTAAATGAACAAGTTTTCTAAAGTAATTTTAGCTTCATTGTGATAAAATTATCTTAAAATAGGCTGGCTGTTTAATCAACTGAATTTGGTTGAATCGAACTTAATGGTATTAATAACTTATTTTACGAGCTAAATTTTTAAACCTTAACAATTTATTTAAGATTGAACTATTTACTGAACTGAACATATTATCAACTGAAAACTATAAAAAGTGACGGAGAACAGGGCCTAATTGTCCGTTTACTATTGTTAAATCTCATCCTTAAATAGCGTAAAATTCAATATTGCATTTTTGGAAGAGGAGAAGTATTTCGAAGCTAATATTGGTGTCTTCAACTTATTTGAACTGTATCTTGAGACTATTGATACTTATTGAACTTATTTATCGAGAGAAAAAAAAAATATATATATATTGAAACTAGTGAACTATTAATACTATTGAACTTTGATTCGAAAAGTATTAAAAACGTTGAAAAGAATAGGTCCATGTCAAACCATAGCTGCAGTTGTTACTGAGTGAAATTTCATCGAAAAAAAGAAAAAGTGAGGCCAATAGTTACTCACTTACTCATAGATGATGTATCAGTAGTATGTAGAAGTGATTTGTCAGAAGCGTAAAGACACCAAAACACAATGTACGAAATTGGCCATTGAAGACAGAATAATAAGTTTGGGTCGTACAATTAGGTCTTTTAAAAAATAAAGGTAATTTCTAAAATCTAACATAACAAACTTCAGAAGCATGAAAACACCAGAAAAACAAATTAACATGACGTATCACACCCAAAACAATTATGTGATCCTACAACTGCATCCACTAAGGCCAGCTTATCACTCATCTGCCTCTAGCTTACACTATGCCAAGACAGACAAATTATACCTTTGTCTCCCAAAACTCCCTGGCGCCAAAAATTTCCGCAGACAGCAATTGCTTCGCCTTACCAACAAATCGCCTGCTGACTTTCTTTCTATAAGATGAAGCCTGCTGACCGACTTTTGGGCCGGTTACTAGTATTACGAGAGGCTCAAAAATGGGATGTATGAGACCAGAATGATGAGAACAAATTTAAACGGCTTAGAATCTTTAGTGATGTTCTGGAGGAATCTGAGATGTAATAGCTGTACTGGCAGTATGCATCTGGCCTTTACCTGTTTCTGGAAGCGCAAGCAAAGGCCTGTGATGGTCCATAATAGCCCAGGGCTTACGCACCGCAAATGGATTAAACAACATCTAGCAGTTATCAAATATTAACTACTCTATCTATCAAGTGTGTGATAGATCATAAGCATAATCAAAATTAAAAATTTATTAATCATGCGACAACTGTGATCTACATAATAAGTGGCTCGTCGAATAACAAAAGCTCTACAAGCCATTTTGAGTTATAAAAATAGAAATCTCAGCTAATTAACCTTAAACAACAGTATGCATCCCTGAAATGGAACCGTTGAGAACTCTAGGACAATTCCCCCTGAACGCTTTTGAGATGAACTTGGCTGTTTCATGGCATTCATGACATACCCTTGAGTTCTTTGTGACTCGAATGGTTTTACCAGGTTCCAAATTTAACATGCCGAAAACTACAGCTGATATCTCACTGTGTCCACACAGCGATACAGTTTTCTTCACATCCTCTGCATTTATCAACGCATGCTTTGGTTTCAAAGAGTAGTTTTCGTTCTTCATCCTAGTCCTTAGCTTCTTTATGAACCTATCTATCTTTTTGAAGTCTGGGTGTGCAGCAACATTTCCTGCAATAAAGATTTGAACCTTCTCCTTAACTTCAAGCCAGCTGCAAACCTGAATTTTTTTCGGCCCAAGATGGCTAATTTTGTCCTTTAGCCATTTAACTTTTTCCCATGTTTTAGCCTCTTCATAAATATTTCCGAGAAGCATGTAGTATGCAGTGTTATCCGGTTCAAGCTCAAAGACARGTTCAGCAACCTTTTCTGCTAGTTTGATATCATGGTGTATCCTGCAACCTTGAAGTAAAGTGACCCAGACATTAACATCAGGCTTCAGAGGCATGCTTTCAATGAAACTATATGCCTCTTTCAGCCTACCAGCATRAGCAAGGAGATTAACCATGCAAATGTAATGCTCCAACTTGAGCTCAATCTTACATTCCTTTTCCATTACATGGTAAAGTCTCCTTCCTTCATTAAACAATCCCGAGTGAACGCAACCATATAACATAGATGTAAAGGAATGCTCATTCGGTTCAATCCCTCTATTTCTCATCTCATCAAAAGTGACAATAGCTTCACTTCCAAATCCATGAATACAATATCCTGCAATCATTATCGTCCATGTAAACAAGTCCTTTTCAAGAATTGAATCAAATGCTAGGCGAGCAGAAGCTAGTTCCCCGCACTTGACATACATGTCTACAAGTGCATTTGCAACATATTGGTCAGACAATAACCCCTTCCTGAGTGCATAGGCATGGATTTGTTTTCCCCTTTCCAAGGCAGCTAGGCTTGCACAAGCGGGTAATATGCAAGACATGGTCACACCATCGGGTTTCAATTCGCGTTGCATTTCTAGAAATAGAGACAATGCTTCATTAGGAAGGCCGTTCTTTGAGTAACCCCCAATCATGGTATTCCAGGAGATAGTGTCTACCTTAGATTGCTGATTGAACACTAGCTCTGCATCTTCCATGCTTCCACATTTTATATACATGTCCATAAGAGCATTACAGACCGATAAATCTGACTGCATATTGTGCTTCCTAACATAATCATGTACCTCCTTTCCATCATCCAACAATCCACTTGATGCACAAGCATTCAACACAGTAGTCATAGCATAAGTGTCAGGTACGATACCCTTGTCCTTCATTTTATGAAACAATTTCACTGCAGCATCAGGTAGACCTGCTTGTGCATACGTGCSTACCATGGAAGTCCAAGACACGATACTGCGATCACCCATATTTTCAAAAACTTGYATCGTACAATCTAAATCCCCACATTTMGAATACATGTCCAGCAATGTATTGTTACAAGTCAAGTCATGATCAAAACCGGTTTTCGCTGCATAACCATGAAGCGATTTACCAAGCCCAATATCAMAAARGTCTGCACAAGCTGCAAGAACACATATCACAGTCGTCAAYTCAGGTAACACACCACCGCKAATCATTTGCACAAAAACCTCAATCGCTTTCCTTGGACATCCATTCGACGCGTATCCACTAATCATGGAATTCCACGWGACGACATCTCGGTCAAGCAATTCATCAAACAGTTTCTTTGCACTTTCRACCCTCCCAAACTTGAAATAAAAACTAATAAGAGAYTTCACCACAYCAGTATTWACACCCAAYTTCAATTTCAACAAACACCCATGAGCCTTTTCACCTTCCTCTAAAAACCCTAACCCAGAAAAACACTTCAAAACACTAGAAAATGTATATGAATCAGGTTCAACACCAAACTCCATCATTCTATTATACAAATATACACCTTCCTTGAAATCACCAACTTTTGCATACTCTTTAATCAAAATATTCCACAAGAAAACCTTCTCATTAGCAATCTGATCAAACATCTTTCTACCCTCTACTAAATCACCGCAAGTTACATACAAAAACACTAATTTAGCACCCAAAACACTACCCACCTGCCAACTGTTCGACGAAATGGCTGAATGAACTCGACGACCGAAACTCAACGACTTGTGGTCTGCACAGCATTGCAAGACTAAGCAATAAGTGCCCAACTCCAATTCTGATGATACTGATTCACAAAGCAGATCAACAGCTTCTTTAAGTTTGCCAATTTCGCAAAAATGTCGAATCTTTCGGTTGCAATCGGTGAGCTCAAGTGACATTGGTTTGTTCTGRACAGCAGAGGAGGTTTTAACAGAGGATGGTAAGATGGAATTTGATGGTTTAGGGATGTTGATTGAAGTGGGTTTGAAGCATAAGAAAGGATTGTAATAATGGTTGGTGCCATTTTTTGGGTGGTTTTGACGAGGAAGAGAAAAACACAAGGTGTTGGCTCTTGTTATGATTGACATCGGTGGATAATGAGCGCGGGAAACTATTGATATATGAAGATTGGGTTTTAGCTCAGTCACAATACAACATAATTAGTCTGGCACTACTCTGGCCTTAAAATGAGTTTAGAAAATCAGACCACTTTTTTTAAAAAAATAAATTAAAAAAAAAAACCTTTTTTTTTTTTTTTTTTTTTGACAAAGGGAGAAGAGGGTTAGTTAATCCCTCATACTATTACAACTTAGGCGAACAGTGCTAGTAGTAAAAAAGGAGATACAATGGAAATAGCTTAAAAGATTACGGACGGCTTGTGTCATCGTGTCCTTTCGATCTCCTGTGTCTGAGGTGAAATGAGGGATGAAGCTGGCATCCTGAATGGACAAATTGATATGGAGAAGGCGTTCGCGGATTAGGTTCTTTAGAGTAGTGTAAAGTCCCTTGGTGATTGCGTGGTGGCGATGCATGGCTTTGAATTCATAGTGATATGTTGTTTTACCTCCAATATTGCTTTGGATTTTATAGATCTCTGACCGTAGGAGATTTACCTTTAGTGTGACTTCGGTGATTGGGCTGGTGCATTCATTTCCAATCACAGTTACCTTCCTTCCGCCGGTTATTTGAGTTCGGTTGGTACCCTTACTGGTTGTCCTGTCTTGGGATGCTTTCTCCTGTAGGCTACTCTTGTACTTGATTCTGTCCAGTATGAACTGAGGGTTTGTTGTTTTTCCCTGGAAAATGATGCTATTTCTCTCTCTCCAAATTTCCTGAAGGGTGGTGAGGAAGGCCAGTGTGCAATTCTGTTCCTTCAAATTACCTCTCCTAAAGTAGTTTAGCCAATTTGTGATCCAATTGTGTATTGGTACATTCGTCACATGCTCAGCATTAATGCCCAGTGGGCCCATCTTCCAAATTCGTTTGGCGATCTCGCAGTCTCGGAATAGGTGTTCCAAGGTTTCTACAGGGCTGTTTATGTTCGTGCTGGGACACAGGGGGCAGTTATGTGAATCACCTATGTTCCTTTTCTGCAGTTCGGAGCCCACAGGCAGAGCATCATTTAGAAGTTTCCATAAGAAAATCTTCATGTCAGCGCATGTATTCAGGTTCCAGGGGTAAGTTCTGGTTCCGCGCAGTTTTCTTCTTGTCCTCTGGTGGCTTTCCGTCGCCTCCAGCCTACAGACAAACTCGTAACCTTGTTTCACAGTGTATTCACCATTCTTGCTGTATTTCCAGGTCAGGCTATCTTCCATGTCTCTATTAAGTGGTTCCATCGCGACTATTGAGTTAACACTTTCTTCATTAAAAATGTAATTAAGTTGATCCATATCCCACCCTTCCGTGAGTTGAAGGAGGCCAACCTTCCCTTTTTTGAGGATATTTAGTTGGTGGTCATCTCGAAGGTCTTGGTGCAACTTTGGGGGAGTACCCCATAGCCAGGGGTCTCCAATTCTGGCTTTGTTCCCTTTGCCTATCGACCAGCTGCACCCTAGTCGGAGTTTTAAAAGGCTTCCCTTAATGCCAGTCCATCCCCAAGAGCCTGTCTTCTTTTCCCAAGAGTCAGTGAACAGGGTATCATCCATGATTTTGTATTTGTCTTGGTAGAGCTTACTGATTAAGGAATTGGGTTTGGTGAGAATCTTCCAAGCTTGTTTCATTAAGAGAGCTGTATTTAGTTGGATAACGTCCCGTATGCCCAGTCCACCCTTGCTTTTGGGGGAGGTTATCTGTTTCCAGTTGCGCCAGTGTATGCTAGAGTTCTTCTTGGACCCGGCCCACCAAAAGGAAGCAATGATTTTATTAATCTTCTTACCAATGCTTTTTGGAATTTTGAAGACAGAAAGTACATGGTTGCTCATGGAGGATAGGACAGATTTAATCAGGGTCAGTCMCCCTGCAGGGGAGAGGAAGAGGGAGTTCCAGCTATCCAARCTATCCTGAACTTTCTTAATTAAACCTCTGAAGATCTCCTTTTTTGTCGACCCGAAATCTGTAGGGATTCCAAGGTAGGTTTGAAGCGACGAATCAAGGGGCATTTCCAGTTTGGTTGTTAAGAAATCCTTTGTATCCTGATCACAGAATCGATTTACCATAACCACGCACTTGTCTTTGTTTATCATCTCACCTGAAGCTGAACAGAAAGTATCCAGTGTGTTGTTGAAGAACGAGACTGCCTTTTTTGAGAAGTTGAAAAAGAAAGCGGCATCATCGGCAAAGAAGAGGTGGGAGACAGGGATCGTGTTTCTTGCAACCTGTATACCTTTGAAACCCTGTTGATGACCTTMGCGTATTAACCCATCTAGAGCTTCCATACAAAGGATGAAGAGGTAGGGGGATAYCGGATCCCCTTGGCGGAGTCCACATTGTGACGTGAATGGGGTYAGTGGTTTGCCATTAAAGACCACACTGTAGGAGACTGTGGTAACACATCTCATTGTGAGCTTGATGAACTTTGGTGGGAAACCCATTTTTTCCATGCAGGCTTCTAGAAAATCCCAACGGATTCTATCATAAGCCTTGCTCATGTCCGTTTTTATCGCTACCTTKACCTTTTTCCTGTTTTTTGAGGTTCGAATATTTTCAAGAAGTTCGTGGGCAATGAGGATGCTGTCTGAGATTTGCCTTCCAGGTATGAAGGCGTTTTGGTTTGGGCTAACAAGTGTGTCAATCACTTTTCGGATCCTGTTAGTGACACACTTGGATATTATTTTATAGGAGACATTGCAAAGGCTGATAGGGCGAAAATGGTTCATGGTTTCAGGGTTGTCCCTTTTTGGGATAAGGGTTATGTTAGTTTTGTTGCACTCCTTNCTTATTGATACTTATTGGTGCTTATCTAAACTTAACAAAGTAAATTTTATTTTATTCAATAAGTATTTAATATAAGTCGTAAAAAATGGGACAAAAATGCTATTCGTCAACCCTAAATACTTACWATTGGCCCGAACATAGGCACATCGGCCRGGCCATAGTGGTAGAGCCCAAGCAAAGAGATAGAGACAACTATGGTTGAGCCAGCAAATGGAGGCGCCTCATTTGTTTTTTATAATAAAATAATAATATCTATTCAAATTTGGGGTGGTTGTAACTTGTAAGTATTTAAGGCGATAAATAGTTCGACCAAACCAGTGTTATACTTTTTTCGTATCGTATTAACTGTAACAATTGGACATTTTTCCTCTTTACTTTATGTCAAATCGTTGCAGTTAATATGATACAGYGGGAGTACTATTCAATCTCAAAAAGTTTTTGGGAAATTGCACCGTGTACACTTGAGATTTCACAAAATGCACCATGTACCCTTCTAAACTATCAAATGCACCGTGCACCCTTAGCGAATTATTATTATATTGCACCAAGTAACATAATAACTAATAAAATGATGAAAATGCRCTTGAAACCAACTGTTTTATGTAGTAAGTAAATATTGCATGTCAATATTATACTCCCTCRGTTATGTTTTAAATGCAACGCTTGAATATTCTACTTGTTTCAAATAATATCAAGCGTTGCATWTAAAAWYAAAAGGAGGGWGTAGTACTTTTGAAGGCCATGTGAATTCAAAGATTTTTGTAGKACCTCAGTGCCATTGTCTACGAGAAGAAAGAGCGACATTTGAAATGAAGAAAGTGGAATGCTGAAAAGGTTCTTGTAAAATAAATCAATGACATATTTGTTATTTTGTCAGCTATATATTATGTTCCTTAATGCAATTTACTTATTTGCTAAGGGTACATGGTGCATTTTATAGTTTATAAGGATACACGGTGCATTAGTGAAAAACCTCAAGTATACACTGCACAATGCAATATGCCAAAGTTATTGTTTACTTATATTATGAGTTACTACATGAGTACAACAAGACAAGGGCATGTTTAAAATTGAGTTGGTGGTTTGACTTTTAAATTTACTTCAAACTAAACACTTGAGATTAAATTGTAGTTGACTTTGAAATACTTGCATCTCAAACTCAAAAGGACCATCTTTAACTTCACTTCAAATCCACAAGACCACAACGGTTGTTTCATATATTTATGCAACCACCAATTTAGGAACACAACACCACACGTCACCACACAAGTACAAAGATAACATGCATTACAATTAAACAGCATTAATCAAACAACATTTGAGCTTAACATATTACTAGTATAATAATAGCCTCCAAACTTCCCAAAAGCCAACTTTGGCACTCTCACATTCCTCCAAATTTCCAATCCTTTCTACAACATACATCCATTAATACATAAATAAATAACCAGCAAGCAGAAGTATTATTATTATTATTATTATTGTGCACAGAACCAACCAAATTGTTGTGTACTCATTTCATTCATCCAATTAAACTCTCAATACTCTCTTCTTCTCATTCCATTCCATTCCATTTCTCACAATGAACCAACTCATTACTTCTCACCCCATTACCCTCTCCTCTCCCTCTCTCCTCATTCTCTCCCTCAAACTCACTCACAAACACCCACATTTCCCCCACTCAACCCCCCAAACCATCACCCTCCTTCTCTTTCCCAAACATCACCTCTTCTCTTCTCCTAAACCATCATCATCACCCTCATCATCAACACTCGACCCAAAGCAGCTCAAAGCACTAGAATCCCTCGACATCCCAACAAGAAAGACCCCTGCTCAAACTCTGAAACAATCCGCTGCGACAACCGAAGCCGTTTCGCAACCTTCTTCACTCACTCTCTCAAGTGCTCTTCCGATGTCTCGCTCTCCACCACTGTCCTCGAGAACCTGTCCACCACTCAGGATTCACCTCCAGACTGCTCCTCCGTGCTCCCCCGTCGCCTTCCCGCCGCCCTGGCGTCCAACCTCAGGTCACTTCACTGCGTCGACAGCTTCAAGAAGATTTCGGGCGTTTGCTCAGCCGATTCGAGAACGTACCGATTTCACCGTCACCTGGTCCCATCAAAGCCAGCGGGCCCGTCATCATCGTCGCCCACCTCAAAAAACTATCAAAACACCCTCTCTCGCGCCAACCCTCACAAGAGACAAGG
>SNQN01000237.1:84519-120897 GCA_008642245.1 Bassia scoparia | reverse complement strand
AGGACAATCTGACATGGGTGTGGTAGGGTTTAATTTTACGCAAAATAGAGGTCGGGTTATGATGCTTTAGGTCGGGTTATGATGCAAACTGGTAGTCATTATGAGGTATTCGGAAACCTGACTAAGAGGCAGTCAATTATCCTCTTAAGTATTGTACCATTCACAATATAAAGTGATTTGCATATTTCATTCYATAGTGCTTTCAAGAGTTGATAATATTCTTTGATTGGTTCTTCCTTAATCGTTTCTCGCCTTTACCCTATGTGTGGATTAAAGAAAATGGAGGGAAAGGTAGGGAAGAGAAATGGAGGGAAAGGTAGGGAAGAGAAATGGAGGGATGGAGTACAGTTCCCTTCATTTGGATAACAAATGAGGAAGGGAGGGAATTGGCGGGGAGAGAAATGGAGGGATTAATTTGTGAAAAATTGATCTCTCTAACAATGGAAAGATTTGGACAAAAACTCATCCATTTGCCCTCRCTTTCCTTTCCCTTCCCTCCCCTTCTTTTCCCTCTCACTTAGTTATCCAAACAAAGCCTAAATATTTGAATAGCAATAAGATCAGTATTTATTCCCTTCCTTATTACTTCGGAGTATATAACATATTGTGAAGATCAAGAGCTGTGGTTCTCAGCTTCACTTGTCTGAATATTGTCTATGTAACCTACTTCCAACGTAAACGAATGTTTGCAACAAAAGAATATTTTATAAATCAAAAATGYTACCTCTTTGTTGTAAACATTCATTTATGGAGGAAGTGTATCTTTTAAACCATCGAATATCTTCCTTAAAACCAATATGCAACTACTTTTAACTTTGCTATTGGAACTTTCACTAATTTGCTTCTTTTGCATTTTCTTTTGTGTGCATGCTCACTTGATAACAAGTGAGATGCTACTATAGTAAACAACGGGCTTTAGTTTTTATTTGAGATTCATTAATTAATTTTTTTTGGAGGAGTGGCGGGGGGTGAAGGGATGGACGTTTAGTCGCTACTATACCAAGATGGAATTGTCATATAGTGATCACAAAAAATCTTGGTATGAAAAGATAAAAAATAAAACCGTGTTTTGCCTGAATATTAGAAACATTYAGTACAAAGGATATACCAACAATATATCTCAAGTCTGATCTGCATGCTACATTGGAGATAACTATTTAGATGGATCTCGTTATGTGAGTGATTGAGCATGCGCCATGCAGTTGTTATTATCTTTGTATTATGTGAGTGATTGAGCATGCGCCATGCAGTTGTTATTATCTTTGAAGGTTTCTAGTTGTAGAGGCTGCAAATCCTTGCCGTGGCTATGGTTTTATGGAGTTGTGTTTTTTGGACTTGAAACTGAGTCATCATTTCTTGATGCAGCTTGTTATATTTGGCAGAGACTGTATGCAGATTGCTTCCTGTTGCATCCTGRAAGACACTATCAATTCATCCTAAAAGCTCAAGCAGCAGAGATTATGCAGCAAGTAGACATCATAGTTCTRCCTCCAGGAAGAGTGTGCTCAGCAGAGCAATTAAAGAGGATAAAATTAGCCCAAACACATTTTCTGACAACAAGTCCTCTCGTAGAGACCAGTTAATTGCTTTGTTTAAACGCATTCAAATCGAAATTTCTCAGGGAGAATCAGGAAGTGGATATTATAACAGGAGTTCCCAAGCATCATCTGAAGATGATTCTCATATAGAAACATCAGTTCTGGAATTTCTTCAGCAATCAAACAGGGAAACCGAAGGTGAGTTAACAGTCATTACAACTCCTTTGTTGATGGTTTATGGCATATTGTAAATTTGGTTCAGTGCGTAAAGCCTTTAATGGCTWTTAATACCCATATTGCTGTTGTAGTAACGCTAGTAAGTGACGTTAATGGTGATGGAGCTCTATCTAACACTAGTAAYTGGCATTTCCATCCTAAAACATGTGTTTTTCCTTCAATCTTCATAAATTATCCATTGCCACCTTAGAGGTGTATCAAGTTGAGATGAATACTTGTGAAGAAAGTAGCTAATGATAAACTTGCATTAGTATGGACATTTCCATGGAACTTTCATTACAAATAACATACAAATTCACTTCTGATTACCATCATTTGGGTGTAAACATTTATCAGACTCTCATTTTTGTATTCTTGTTTGGTAGGCATTAATGCATAAATATGCTAGTAACATCTCAATGTCCATGGTAATGCTAGTTCTCCCCAAAGTATCCGTATATTTTGGTAGCTTTTTGTTACCGTTACCAGTTGTGGCGGATAGGATTTCCGAACATGTGGGTCACCTTTAATTATTGATCACTCGTGAAAATACCCAAAGCAAATAATTCGGGTCCTAAAATATATATTTTTTTTAAAAAAAAGAAATTACAACCAAATTGATCACTCGTGAAAATACCCAAAAAAATTATTTTAATACAATCAAATAACATTTCCTTGTACAAATTGGATATCCTTATTATATATTGTATCAATAGATTCTTACAAACTAATATTTGAATATTTTTTTGGAACAAAAACTGGATAATACTATTAATAATAAACATTAATGTTTTACGATATTAGTACTATTGATTAGACATCAGTCCTAAAGTCAGTAAAAAAAGGAGCTATGCAAAAGTGACATTACAACCTAAACTTATGAGATGAAATAATATGAATCGAAATGAAAGTCATAGAAGTAGACAACAAAAACAAAAAGACGTGATATGAATCTATCAACAAAGCACTAGCCAACAAAGCAAGAATTAAATTAAGCTATAGTGATGTAGGGAAGAGGATAACTAACAATTTAAAAAAAATTAAAAAAGAGGTGGTTCCTTGTGCACTAGGTTGCAGGCAATTCAAGTGGGGTCGCCACTGGGAGTTATGGGTATGTCTTGGGTGTGATTGTAAGTTTATGCGAGGAAGATACATTGTTTTGGTATGGACTGTTTTTAACATGAAATGAGACTTTCCATTGATACTTCGTTTACCATTATCGATTGACAAAGTATGGGTAGTGTGATGCACGAATAAATTACTTTGTGAGTCAGATTATAGAAGATTATAGTGACCTTTTGGTTATAATGGACCGGCTTGGTTTATCAATAATAGTGCTCTTAATTATTTATCATATAATTTGAGAGTAAGTGAATGGGTCACTAATTAATGTTAAAAGGTCACTATATGCTTAAATAAATTTATGTGCTCTGAGCATACAATACCCTTCTGTATCTATGTAGCACTTATAGGGGCTTTAGTAATTCAGTAACACTGAATGCTTAATTAGCAATTTGGTCGTGTAGATAATGAGTTGCAAGGATCTTGATTGTTGATTTTACATTTAAAGATAATCATTTTAATCCACAAAGACAGGAAAAATAAAAGACTGTGCTATAGTATCCCTATCTCCATCGATACTTGTCCTGTAACGATCGATGATACTTAAGGCTAGTAATTACAAATAACACTTACATACGGTTAGTAATTGTCATGTAGTATTCATGAGTTGCTAAGGATCTATGTTTGTGTTTTTCTTTAAAGATAATCTTTTCAATCCTACAGACACGGAATATCTATAAGACTTGTGCTATAGCTACCTATCTCATCCATACTTGTCCTGTACGATCGATGATCGATCTGTTGATCCTGTGGGCTAGGTTATCTCTGAAGGAAAGATATTGAGGCTATGCCAATGTTTGGTATTGGTACTATCAGGTTCTAGAAAAGAGTTCTAACTTTCAGGCAAATGATTATTAGTTTGTTAGCAAAATATAGACAGTCTCCAAGGTCAGACTTGTCAGCTACAATGTAAGTGTGGACATAAGAAAGCTTGTGTTCTTTATAGAGGTGCTATATATGTCATGATCATGATGTTAAGTTTACTCTCCTTCTTGCAAGCTGCGATTTCAGTTGAAGCGTGTGAAGAGCCCTGTCATACGAGGAGCGCAACAGAAAATGAAAATCAATATCTATTCCCACAGCCTCCATCAAACCTAACAACTTTTACCCGTCCACCTATCACATTCATGAAGAAGTCCACTCATTCCACCACCATTACAAAGTTCTGATTTAGAAGGTGAACAACAAAGATTGTCAAGCTCACAATCTGACGAACGAAGCGTTAAACATAGAAGGATTCAAGACTTAGCGAGCTTAAAGGCTTGGCCAAGCAAGGGAGATAGGGGCTATCCAAATAATAACGTAGAGTGACCTTGTGCAACTTTTGAGTCCTAGGTAAGGTGTTAACACCCATTATGGTCATTTTGGCAGTTCAAAGTTTCAAGACGTCAATTTCTCTTCCTTTGTTTTTGCTTTTTTTTTTTTTTTTTTTGTAGGGGTAAATCTGACTCTTGATTCTAATTAACTCCATCTATTCTTGTTTTCCTTATATCTGCTCATACAGTGTTGTTGCAAAGCGACTTGTGTTGTTGCAAAGCGACTTGTGTTAATACAGGCTTTTGTTGAACATACCAGCTTATTGCTCTGATAATCCAATCACACTATACCTTGTATAGTTTTATTCTCTTGTTGAATGTTGATGTTTATTGCTGAAAAGATTGTTCTTGCATATCATACAACTATACAAGTGTGGTTGGGTATGTCTTTGCCTCTTTGGTACTCCCTTCATTTTTTTTAGTTGTTCCATACCATTTTGACACGGTGTTTATGAATTTAGTAAGTTAGGTAAAAGAGTTGAGTAAGTTAGATAAAAAAATAAATGTGTGAATGAAAATATTTGGAAAAATGTAATGAATGTTGAATTTAGGGTATGTGTAATGAATGTTGAATTTAGGAAAAAGTGATTCATAAATGTTAGAGTAAATAAAATAAATAAAAAGTTTAAAAAAAATTAATTGTTTTGGAACAATTATTTGAAAACAAATCAAAATAAAAAGTGGTACAACTAAATAAAAACAAAGGGAGTATTAAGCAAAGAATGATAATCCCAAACAAGTGTTGCAATAAGTGGTGAATGTCGGCCATTTATATTTTAGAAATGGTGTGTATACTTCAATGTARAGTGTCTATGTATTTGTCAAAAATCATGGGACCTACAATGAAAGCGTCAAAAACTACACCATATTTTTATCATGGACATCATTTTTAAAATATAGATAGTCGATATTGACCACCTTTTCCCATCACTTGTTCGAGACACTTCCTAATCCTCTGTATTAAGCTCGCTGTCCTGTTAAAAGCTCGTAAGTATATAGCGGGCACAAACAAGCTTGTTCTTGCATACCGTATCTCGCTCTTTATGTACAAGACTGGGATATCCAATGACATTTTGCAAAGAATACATTGTTCCAGCAAGCAAAGCAACTTATCTTTCCAATTGAATTTGAATTTGCGTTTCGAGATCGACTTAGATGTACTCTGCAAACATGCTGTTAGCCTGTAACCATTGGATAGCTAAACCAYGACACGGACATTTTGCTAGATTAACAGGTAGRGTGACAGAACAATGGGTTCAGCATGTGGATGGGGCATGTAGGTCAATCACCTTTCATTATATGAGCCAACTTTTACCTTACTGGCTTACTTCACTTGCCAAGAAGCCACTTGCATGAAACATTACGTTTTATGTTGACGGCAATGGTACCTCCAAGGAAGTATATATGGCTCGTAGCGATATATAAATTGCTGATTTTCGTGATATTGTCTACACTATGTTTTCAAACATTGTCTAGAGAATATGAAACTTTGTCTTAGCGTAAAGTGTTAGTATTATCATATCCTCACAAAGTGTTAAGACTTTGTCATATCCTGATAGTTTTGTTCTATCCTCATGCATGAATTGTGCCGCGATTTACAGCGAGCCGTTTATCAAACCTCCCGGTACCTTCACAGTTCTTCCTTGCAAAATAAGGGACTTTCTCTTTCAATATCTCTCATACTCCCGTAATTCAACCCTTTTGTACTAACAAATTACATCGTTAAACTTTATTACAATATCAACATTGTCTTGTACTTCATATTACTCCCTCGGATTTTAATTATTTGCTATATTCCCTAAAGACAGTGTTCATATTTTAAGTTTGACTTTATTTTTTGCATATACACGAATAAAAACATAGTAATGCTTAATTCGTCTCAATAAGTAGTTTTCAAATATACAAAGTATGATTTTTATGAAATATAACTTTATGTTTTTCCCTACATATTGTATAACTCGAGCATGTCAAGATATAAACGTTTGAATTATATTTCAAAAAAAGAAATAAGACTATTTATTAAATAGTTAAATATCTAACTCTTCTAATTGCGAGAGTTAATTTTTTCGTATAGGACCCACAATTTCTCTATAGTTGGGTTAGATATCTAACAGTTAGATAGAAATGTAGCAAAAATAAATACGAAYTAAATAAATCTAACAAGTCCATAAATGACCCGTTTCTTTCAAAAATTATGTTAGAAAAAAGAAAGAAAAGGAATGTAGCAAGTATGGATGTATTGTCAATTCACAATAACTCAATACCAATTACCAACAATACAACTATTTGTCCCACCCAAATTTCCTAGTAACCATGACCTGAATATCACTTTTATGTGACCAATATCATGCATGTTGTACTCTTGTACTGTGAACCATTAATGCACATCCCAAGGTGAGAAATACAGATTCTAGATAAMAAAACAATAAATGTACATGCTTAATTATGCAGATTGTCACAGCAAACTCAATGTTTCTTGGTGTTTCAAGTGGCTGATTTGACACTGAAACAACTAAATACAAATGACAACAATCAACAAGATCCAAAACCATTATACAGTGAACATTGTTGAGCAATAATAATGATATATTTATAACAAGAGTGCATTGACATCATCAAGATATGAGTACAATATCACCTTATACGCTATACAGGAAAAATTACAGCCTGCTGTTGTTAGTAAATCCATAAATGCCAGTATTCGCTCGTATCTCGAAGATTGAACCTGTTGCTGTTATTTGATAACTGTGAGTGCTTTGATTGTATGATTGTTGCTCCAGAATAACTCCGTTAATATCTCAAAGAGAAAAAAATTATTGTGACTAGAAGAATGAATGTACCTATTCAGGAACATATTGATACGGAAAACACACGGTAGGACAAAGGCGATCAACAACAGGCCATCAGGAAGTTGCACAATGTTGTCTCATGCCAGCGCCTTGCTGCACTCCTATCCGATCCATCGCTGTGTTGCTGCTTACTCGGCTATCTTTCCACTCTCCATGAAGCTCTCATTCCCCACCCCTCTTATATTGTTTGTGTCTCCCCACATATTTCGCGGATCCTACACAGATTAACACAAGGCATTTTAAGAACATTTAGATTTATAAACCCTGAAGTTCAGCTAATTGAATTGTGAGACGAATGTGTATGTATGTATGTATGCAGAAGCTGCTGGTTCACTAATACATGTATATCTGTTACATATATCGATCACCTAACAGTCACGACTGTGCACAGTTTCGTGACCAGAAAGAAATATTTGAATCAACCAACCAGAGACTAGACCAAACTATACATACAACTGATACAAGGTATGTATATTCAGACAGAAAAAATAACCTAAAAGATTATTGTATTTGTACAACATAGGTTAATAATACAGCATTGGCAATGCTTAAAAGATGAGGGTAAGTTCATTGGGTTTTTTGTCAAATTTCATTGAATACATTCTAGCAATACATGAAACATCCTGGGTACCTTTGTTTAGAAGTCAACTGTGACTGTGGTCATTATCAATACCATATGGGAGGATGAATGACAAACTCAGAGACATAAGATCTCTTGTAGGTTAGGCACAGAACTTCTGTACTATTGCATTTTTTTTGGAACTATTACAGCAGCCTTCTGAGACGGAATAAGGAACAGGCGTTTAGGCGGTAGATTAAGGCGCCACACTGATGATGTTAAATCTGGCTCATGGAATTTTTCCATGTCTTATTGTGTTCTTGATCTAAAGAACTACGAAGCTCCTTACGCACCTAAGCTAAGATAGATTACTTATCCAGAAAGGTATGCAGTGTGTACACCTAGAATACATGTATACTCATGAAAAGTAAACTGTTGCGGAGTTAATTTCATGAAAAGTTTGTATCAGAAAGGTAAATGTAATAAACACAAGCACCAACAAAGCACCATCCATGCTAACCTCAAAGTGATCATCAATGTTATTGAATCGACATCTCGTTTACTTACTATGAATGTAAACAAACAACAAACAACAGTACATTAGGTATCATCAAACATCAAAACCTGACTTTTTTTCATTGCAAGTTGAATTTCAATCACAAATTAAATAAAGCAACTAAAGTAAAAAAAAGTATGAATATTCAATGCTTATTGGCAAATCAACTTTGGTTGGTTCTTGTTAATTACAATGGACTTCTAATTATCTTCTGCGTGATACAATTTAACAATAGATTGTTACATAACTTTTTAGTTTGCTTACGAACTCCTTTTCAATCAAAAAGATTGGAAGTTTGTTTTTCAACCTGCTTTTGTAACTAAAACTTTGGCTGTTTCCTCAACAGCCTATGTTATTTTGTACAGTAAATGATAACAATTGATTTTGCCATATATTTGTTGTGAATATCAGAAAGAAGTGTGACAGAAATTTGTCAATACAAATCGAGTGAACCAGCCAACAGCTAACAGTCAACCGCTTATCGCCAATGAAGTAACTATTGTTATTGACAGCAATTTGAAATTTAATTACAAGTATTTAAATCCTACAAACCATAAGTACTCAAATTTTAGAGATAAAGCCTAATATTTCAAGCACAAAACAAAGAAATAATAAAAAGAAATCAAAGAAGAAATATTCACCTGTTTCCCTTAAGCTTGAACCAAGCCTCAGKACAATATGAATGTACATTGCTAAGCTCCCCTTTGCATTTACATCCAAGTTGAATAAGATCAGTTTTCGCCGCGAAAAAGGCTAGTTTCCATGGCTGTTCAGAACTCAAATGACATATTCTACAAACTTTTTCACTATCACTAATTTCTTCATCTTCATTTTTTACATCAACAACCCATGATTTCTGATCATTATTTACAGAAACTTTTGTTTCAGCAACAATTCCTGTTGCACAACTTTCAGATGATCTGTTTTCAGAATCTCTGACAATAACAGCTGATTCTTGCKKACTACTCAAATCTGTTGAATCTTCTTGTATCCCAATCACAGTTTCTGAAACTCTTGCATCAGTATTTGAACCGCTCAAATTCTGCTTCTCAGTTGACTGAAGTTCAGCTACAGTTTCATGACTCATTTTTTTTCTGATTATGGAATTGAAAAACAGAGAAATTTGCTTGATGAAATAAAACTCAGATTCCAAAACTTCTTCAACTAACCAAATTGAAGATAACCCATCTTTCTTTTCATGACTTTCATACATAAAAATCCAATCTTTCACACAAAAACAGAGCAACTCATCTCATTTGAGAAATCCCACTACTCCAGTCTTCTAAAAAGGAAAGAAAAAAAATTGAGCAAATATGAGTGATAATAATAATAATATACACTTCTACATCTGTGACAGTATTTGATACTGTAATCTCATCAAAATTTGTGACAGATGCTCTGTTTTTGAGATGAAATAATAAACCATATTGTGTTTCTCTCTCTTCTACTTGAGACTATGTTTACTTTATTACTCAGTTTCAATTTATTTATATGGAGAAAAAAATTACTTTTCGAAAGAAAAATGGGGTTTTAGTGAAAAATAGAATAAATAGGATAACAAGTAAGAAAGTATGAAAAATACTCTAAAATGATAACAATAAATTGTTGATCAAATAATCACAGATTGTGAACTATAAA
The DNA here is from genome assembly GCA_008642245.1 of Bassia scoparia. Taxonomy (NCBI): domain Eukaryota; kingdom Viridiplantae; phylum Streptophyta; class Magnoliopsida; order Caryophyllales; family Amaranthaceae; genus Bassia; species Bassia scoparia. Next base: position 111,103 of record SNQN01000237.1, on the reverse strand, counting down.
AGGGTTATATTCTTCTATCTTACATGAAAAAAAGAAAACCTTTATTTTTCCACAAATTAGAAAAGGGGTAATAAAAAAAAAAGCTGAATATTAAATTAGCAAATAGCAATTATGGAACTTTTGTGGATCTTGTGAGTTGTTTCATGAAATAAGTTGCCATTCATATGCTAATTTATTTATGGTTGATGATCTTCCACAAAAATTTTAAGGTTTACATGATCATTTTAATAATATGAAAAAAAGTGGGACCACCATGTGAGAAAGTTATGTTTAAGCGGTGACAATAGTGTTTGTGTCCACAACTTGGTGTATTGGACATACATGTAGTGATTGTAGTCAACTAGTCATGTAGTATTCCAATAAGGGATATAAATAATTCGATAACAGCCTTGAGAGTTTGGATCAATTTCTAAAAACCCCAAAAGAATTAAAACTTTTTTTACCCAAAAATAAAACCCAAAAATCAATTAAAAAAATAAACCCTTCAAAAAACAAAAAGTCCCCCATCGGAATTAATTAAAATGGGTGGTTTTAAAAAAAGTTTAAAAAAAAAAACATTATTATTTAATAAGTGTGATTAGAAAAAAAAAATTACACCATGCCAGATATATTATTGAATCATTATGAATAGTGAAAGGTTATAGGATTGAGATTACTTTAATTGGTGATAAGTGTAGGAAATTGAATCGTCAGATCGAGGATCGTAGACCTTCATAATTAATTGTAAAATTAAATAACAGCAAAATTGCACAAGTTACTCATTTTTGTCACTTTGTAAAACACTAACCAAATTGTTTTTATTAAATAACTAGCCACTTTTTTATGTTTTGTGTTGCGAATCACTATTCACTTTCAGAATTTCAAACTTGTGAAGACATAACTACTTGAAAACAACTCCAATCACGTGATGTCTTGAGCCTATATTAGTATTTTTCCGAGATCTGCAACTTTTATGATGGAGACATGTCTAAAAATGAATGAATAACTGAGAAAGAGTAAAAACATAAATGTACGAGGTTTGGGTGATTGAGTTGTTTGTGGTGTTGGTGTTTGGAGTGGGAAACAACGAAAGTTGGGTGGTTTGCATGGGATGTGCGCTGGGGTGGTTTGTGGTGGTTAATACGGTGTTGAGTTGACAAAATCCAAAATTGAGTTAGGATTCGCAAAAAAAATTGAAAATAATGGATAGTTGTTTAAATAAAATACAATTTGGGTGGTTGTTTACAAAAGTAAAAAAAAAGTGGATAGTTTGTTGACAATTTTCCTACTAACAATGAAGGAAACTTAATTAATAGCATGACTTGAAAAGTAAAACGAATGTAAAAGACAGACAAGCTCCATTGGATTAAAGGCAAGGAAATGGTGATACATCTAAGATTTGTATAAAGTGGATTGTTAGAGAGTATAATAGTTAGGTGTTTTTAAAGTTATTTTTGATTCACAAATTATTAAGAAATTAGTTTCTATTTTTAAGAACGTTAATGTAACTTGGAGATCATGAAAAATATAAGAGTAGGATGTACGATTGTGACTATCTCTACACTAGTATTAATTGATGTTAGTAGTATAGTGATTTGGATGCGTTAAAAATATCCCTGTCTATAATGGATTGTAGATGTAGTAGATACGCAAATTATGAATATTGAGGAAAAGATGACTAGTAATTAAGTGCACATGATAAGCATACAAATATACTAAGAGATGAGAATTTCATAATTGTTTTTTTTATATAAACTCGCAAAACTTTGAAAGTTCGTAAATTAGAAAAATATTCAAGAAAGAATATGAAGAGGTGAAAACTAATTACTGTAGAACTATAGACAAAATATAGACAAATTATTTGATGGATGATTGGATCTTTGTCAAGACTATTTTTCATGAAAACAGAGTATATTTAATATACATTGTGCATTTTTGTATAGAAAATTAAGCATCAGTTTATATCTCATGTGAATGCTCAAGTTAATCCTCAATGGTTGAAACTCAAGCCAGTCAAGTTTATCCTCAAGTTGAAATCAACATCAGTTAGCATCAACGTTTAATCCTCAAGTTGAAATTAAGCCATCAAGTTTAATCTCATTTGCTATATTTGAAATCAAAGTTATCATCCATTGCTATATACATGTTGTGGAGTTTGGCAATAGTGGCTCCAACTCGCACCTTTGGTATCCCTTGAGGTCAGGATTCCGAAATCGCTCATATTATATTTCCCACCCCTGTACGCCCACATGTCTACAAACCAGTCCGCTATACTAGACCCATGTGCACGACACAAAAAAGATTTAATCTCATCAAACAAGATATTGTCGTTCCGTGTATGTCCGTCCATAATAAAGATTGCGATCCTCTATAACTTGTACGGAGTATTATTTAGGAGTCAACATTAAGTAATATCAATGATCATTGTCTCATATTTATTGCATATTTTGTTTAGATAGTGGTATGTGTTGAATAGAATGGATGAGTGAAGTGAGAGAGAGGAGAAAAGGAGGACGGGAAAGAGGAGAGGAAAAGAAGGGAGGACGTGTGACCATTTTCCTCCAACTTCTTTCAAATTAAAGGGATTAAGCGTATAAAGGGTGAGGGAAAAATGAATCGCTCCCTCTGCACGCTCCATATTCCCTCTTCAACTCTGTTATCACACAAACAAGAGAAATGTTCTGTCCCCTTCCTGTTCCTCCTCCTTTCCTTCCATCTATTCTCGTCTATCCAAACATAGGTCTGTGAGGTGATAAAGTTAGTTGAATTAGAGTTCTCTTTCAGTTGCAACAAATCTATTGAGGATCACAAGGGGTTGTCCGTCTCGCTTGCTCATCTATATTTTGATGTAAGGATTGTTTTTCATAAATTAGAGAAGGTTTGTCTATTTTCGCCCTCAAGTGTTTTTTGTTTTTTCCACTTATGCTAGAAGTTGTGTTGACCTAATTATAAGTTGATTGGTGGCTTAGGTTTGAGCATGGGTAATAATGGGGCTTAAGCATGGAAAAAGAACATGACAATCAATAGATGTATGTTATGATTGATTTTTTGTATTTCAAGAATTTCTATGATTATTGTTTGTCGAATGTGGTGAGTCCATTGACAGTTTTGATATACGTCATCTTTCTTACAGATGGGATCTTCGAACTGTCAATCAATTATTCAACTAATATAAGTAGGGTGAGCACACCCGGTACCGGTCATTATGGGTGGAACCGGAATCGGAACCGGAATCGACCGGTTCCTATAAGGAACGGTACCGGAACCGTGGACCAGTTCCAAAATTTTTGGAACCGGAACGGAACCGCCGGGAACCGTTTCCGGAACCGGTTACCCGTTAGATTTTTAAAAATAAAATAAGTAAAAGGCAAATATTATCTGCTAAATTTCATACTTGTATATGTTGTATTTGGTCACAAAAACACAATGCTTTATACAATAGTATTTCAAGTTTCTATAGTTTATATAATTTGGATTTTTTTACCTTAACAAATGTATTTTAATAACTCAAAGTCATAACCAGTACTTGTACTGGTTATAAACTGGTGGTGCGGAACCCGGTACGAGACCGCTACCACTGGGTACCCATTGGGTACGGTTCCAAATTTTGTACCCGGAACCGGAACCGTCACCACCGGTTCTCATTTTTGACGAACCGGTACCAGATCCACCGGTTCCGGTCCGAAACCACCGATTCCGGACCGGTCCAGGTACCGGGACCGGTTACCCACTGTTTTTGCTCATCCCTAAATATAAGCAATGAAAAGCTAATTATTAGTAGTTGTATAACACTTTTCAATGTAAAATGATTTCATAAAAAACAATTTACAATAGAAAATAATTTTCATTAAAAGAATTTTCATTATTTGGCTCGATGAACAATGATGGAAAAATAAGAAAATAATTGAGGGGTGCAAAGAGATGATGAGAGGAGTATCAAGAGAGAGCAGGAAAATAATTTTCCCTTCGTTTTGAAAGAAAATTTTTTCCATCATTCTAAGGGAATTTTTATACCATTCGAAAATAATTTTACACTCTTGCAAACAAACAATTTAAAAATTAAAAAAGGAGGAAAACACTTTTATTGTCAAATTGTAAATAAAGTTTCACCTTACATCGTACCAAACGGAACATTAGTGAAACCAATTCTTATGGCTATTCAAGATAGAAGAGCTACTTAATTATCTCCATTTCTCATTCCATATACTTCCTCCGTTTTTTTAATTGTCTCACTTAAAATTTTGTGATTTTTGATGCAAAATTTGGAATAAGTGATTAACTGAGTATATTTGGTAATTTAATAAATTTCCATTTTGAGAAACTGAGTCATCTAATAAAAAACAGAGGAAGTAGTAAAGTTGACTCGTATATACAAATCTATCAGACACATACAGGTACGTGTTCAAGAATTCGATTCGGTTAATTTTTAATTGTTTTAAAAATTTTAGCCCAAATTGAAGTATCCCTGTGTTGTAATATTTTCAAGTGTAAAGGATCCAACATAGGTATTTGAGGCAAAATAAAAAGTCTATATTTAACATAGATTAAAACACAATATGACCAAATACATATCTGAGGTGAGAAAATTCGACCATCAAGCCRGTCAAAAAAAAAAATCGATCATCAAGGATTTTTTTTTTTTTTTTTTTTGCCGAGAAGAAAAAGGATTTCATTAAAAAGAAATAGTCAAAAGACAATTACAATCAATGGAAGAAAAAACAAAAATACAAAACACCTTAGAACTAGTTACATCGCAAATTCGATTTAAAATAGTCTTAATAAAATCTTCTTTCGAATTAATACAATATGTGAATTTGTTCTGATTCGCGGCATAACATCACGTTGATGCAGTACATATAATAACACAACAAGCAACACATAACAACAACAACAACAACAACAACAACAACAACAGTAGCAGCAGCAGCAGCAGCAAAAACAACAACAAGCAACAACAACAACAACAACAACAACACAACAACAACAACAACACAACAACAAACACAACCAACAACAACAACAACAACAACAACAACAACAACAACAACAAACAACAAACAACAACAACAACAACAACACAACAACAACAACAACAACAACACAACAACAACCACAACAACAACAACAACAACCAACAACAACAACAACAACAACCACAACACAAGACAAACCCAAAAATTGGGATAAAACCTTCATAAAGGAAGTAAAACCAAAAATGGGAATAAAATCAACATAAAAAGAGATAGAAAGGAGGATTATTTCTTAAACAATACCAAGCAAAATCAAGTAGTAGAAGAAGAATTGGGACTTACTAGATGGTTAGTACCTGGGCTAAAAAATAAGTTAGGATTTATAGGAGAGAGTTTTTTTTTTTTGAGAGAGAAGGTGAACAGGAGTGGTTTATTTAATGATACTGATCTTCTGGTTGATTTTTGGAAAAATTTGTCAGAAAGTACCTAATAAAGGCACCCTGGTGTAGTGATACTTAGGGTACCACTTTTGTTGACAATCATAAGGTTGTTTGTGAATAATCTCCTCGCCGCCAATAATAGCCTAAGCCCTGTTTTCTTAAGAATGGGATTGCTCAGTATTAATACGCCCACACATAAAATATATCTCTGATTTTGGAAAGTTTTAATTACTATTAACAATTACAACACCCTACCACTTATACAAATATTCAAACAATAACAATTACCGATAGCTTATATCACTATATCTCAGTCTTAACGCTGATGGAACTACTTACTTCCAACCAGAATCTTAATAACCCGACAAACCCCTTTCTATCAGTTAACCAATCGGTGCCATGTGATCTTCCCCAAATAGAGACTCCCAAATTCAAGCACCACCAAAATTTAGTTTACCTACCCCGAAATAATATTATCCGGACATTCCCTCTCTCTTCAACAGACCCTAACTCACTCTTGAGCCATCCAACCACCCTGTCCTTGCATGATTCTACACCCTACTGCCCGGATACAGCGGTCCGTTGTGGGAAAACTGGACTCAACCACCTTGGCAAGCCGATCGCACGCTTGCCCACAGCCTACTAGAACCCAGCCGCGCTAAAAGCCCACCACGCTGACTATGGACCGTGGCGCAGCACGATGCAAGCAGACAAGGCGCGCCAGCCACACACCACCGCAGATGCCTTCATGTTTGTCCGGCACTTTCGCCTCGGTTGTCCTCTTCGATGTCTAACTCCAGCTGAGGCCAATAAAAGCGGCGTCGCGTATTGACATACACTTGAGAAAATGGCGAGAGGCGATAGGTGCTGGGTAGCTTCGGAGCTGCACCCTAGATCATGACCATGTCGTATACCAAGCGCCATTTCAACTTCGCATTCTAGGGTCCTTGGTTGCGAAGTCGAAGCCCACGGCGTCAGCCTCTTCATTCGTCTCATCTGCGGTCCTATTCACGCGTGTCCCTTCTTCACTTCCGTTAATCTTATCCCAAACGTCGTCCTCCCCAAATGCAGCTGCAGTACCGGTACACCACCAAGGGGACTCGACAACCATCCACCAGCCACCGTCACCAAAACGCCGTACGTAAACTACACCAGGGCGTCTTCCACCAGTCGTACCGATCGCACGATTCTGCAAGAACAGCCTATTAAGCTTTAACTGGATATGGTGATTTGCTAGTTATCGGCCGGCAGTTATGGAGGGTTGTATACGACGGCCGGCGTCGTGGTTGGGTGGTAGGCTTGAGAGCCATATAGGCGTTCGGATACGGTTGTGTTTAGGGGAGGTGAGGTGCACGGTGGCAGGCCCAATGCGTGGGTCCAGACGCTTGGTTTGTCGGTTGTAGATAGCTGGCAAATTGCCGTGAGTGTGTGGGCTAGGGTGTGGATATGTTTCCCATACGGAGGTGGATGTGTCGTTCAGAAGTGGGGATAAAATAGTCCCCTTTCATACACTTAAATTACAGATAAGCCGTTATTCTCCAGAGTTAACAATCACGAACAGAGTTATGCTATTTTGCGAGCTGACAGAGCGCAACTAAATATGAATCTCCGCATTCGTAACAGGCTTTTATAAAAAAATAAAAAAAGGCACCGTTACATTATAGAATCAGCATAAATAGGATCAAATACAGATGTGACCCTTGCGACGCGAGTTATATCCCTCGTTGCTTAAGTCTGTCTCAACAGTGTTGACGTCGGGAAGTACACTGTACTGATGAATCCTGAAAAACCCTCTCTATGTTATTTTCCTTCCTTGGATTCTTCGTCAGTCCTCTCTGTGCTCTCTTCGATTCATTCCTGTCAAATGAGTGCGTCTACCCATTATTGTCACGTTTTGCTAGGAATCTAGCACGTTTATTGCTTTGCCTACGTCCCCTTTAGGTAACTAATTTCTAATATTTACGATAAGACCCTAAGGTGTTTGCGTAGTTTTGTACTCTAAAACAATTTTGTTGTTAAGTTGCGGTTTGTGAAGTTAGATAGTTTAATGTATTATTTGGTGCTCTGCGAGGAGCTGTGTTTAGGGTGGTACAGTGAATTTAGATTTAATTCGTTAACTGTTTTCCAATTTTTTAATTATGTTAATTTTCGTTTTGTGACTCTTCCCAATTTTGTATGAATTATTCCGTTTCCTATTTGTTGATTAGTTTTGCTGTTAAAATAAATGATCAATGTTTGTGAAATTAAATGACTAGTGAACTATGAATTGCAATAATGAGGGCAAAACACTTGGGTCAGCTTTTTCCAACATATAATGGTGAGTTACAGGGAAGCCAGTTTTGTACTGTAAATTGGTATGGGGGGCAGCTCGTGTGAAGGAAAGAACGAAAAGCAGAATCTGAGGCTGTGTGGACAGTGATAGTGCTTAACATTCGGAGAGCTATGAATCATTGAGAAAAAAGATTTCAGAATTTTAAGCCTACGGAGAGTCATATGCAATACTATTGTAAAGGAACTTTGATACTGAATATGATAAAGCAGATTAAGATATAACATGGGTTGATCGAATAAGGAAGAGGTTCACTTAGCTATGTGTAAGGGTAGGGAAAATAAAGTGATGGTAGTCGAACGAGTGATATTTTGGCAATGAATGAAGTAGAATACAGAGTGACTCAAGATATGGCTGTGATCTTACCTTGTTTGCTTGAGAAATATAGAGCTAGGAGGAAATGTGGTGAAAGAAGTATGGATTAGCCCTCGAAATCCTCAGTGAAAAGAGAGTGTGGTCAGGACTGGTGTTGAAGAAAAGAAGACTCTGAGGATAGTGGACGTGGCGTGCATGAAGGGATAATAATGCAGAAACCTGACGATGATGAGTATGGCACGTGAGGCTAGTAGATATGATAGAAGAACACAAATGTGACAGTGCAGAGGGGTGACTAATTGCAAGTCGGTCTGAAGAATAGTGGCTACCTGGTTCATGAGCGGGCATATATGAGAGATTCTGTTGTGACCTATGCAAATATTATGTCGTTGAGTCCAACATCACGGTGCCAACAAAATGGGATCCTCGATCCTGTTGGGCATAAAGCCAAGAAGTTATTGTTAGCTGAGCAAAACCTATGGCAGAAAACAACAGAATCGCGACACATAAGAAAAACATGAGCTAACAGAAGGGATGATACGACAGCAGGGAAGAGTAAGAGAAGATGAGATTGTAGATGATTCAGAGACCACGACAGAGCCTGGATGGGATCTCCTGTGGTAGATATGGTGGGATGATATGATCTGAGTAAAGAATGAAGGATGGAGGTGAGCAGAATACTGGCAGTACCATCGTAGTTTACAAGACTACCAATCCGCAGGGCGAAATGTTGGTGCAGTTGAGGACTTGACCAATGTCCAGATCCCATTGGATGAGGTTCTAGCTGAAGATTCAAAGGAAGAGGGTAGTGAAATTGGATCAGATCAAGAGCCAGAGAAGTATCCAAGGTTCAAAGCGGAGGTCGATTTCAAGAAGCCAGTCATTCTCACACTAGGTCTGAACTTTGATTRCCCTGATATTTTCAGGAAAGCCCTCGGGTATCATGATATTCTAGGTGGTTATGATTATTACTTTTTGCATAATCATAAGACACAAATTTCAGCTTAATGTAGACATAGGTGTGAGTGTGTGTAGAAAAATTCAAAGATACCTCAATGTAATTGTAATGCAGAGAGGAAATGTAGGTACAAAGTCCATGTTAGGAAGATGAGCACTGAGGAAACCATTCAGATTAGGAGTCTTAAACTAACACACACTTGTGGGTTTTTAGATGCTAACCCTAAAGCCTCTGGTGAGTTTTTAGTTGAGTTTTTTATTGATAYATTCAGAGATGACCCAAAAATGAGTGTGGAAACATTTAGGAACATGATAAGGAGGGATCTTGGTTTGGAGGTGAAATACTACAAAGCATACTATGCTAAAATCATGGCACTTGAACACATTCATTGGTCAGTTGCAGACCAATATGAAAGAGTGTGGGATTATGCACATGCTGTGAGGAAATACAACCCAGGCTCATCCTCTTTTGTGACTGTTCAAGGCATAGAGAGACCACCTGTCCCCTTTCAGAGGATGTACCTATGTTTTCAGGCTTGCAAGCAAYGATTTGTACAGGGTTGTCGACATATTCTAGGAATTGATTGGTTGTCACTTGAGAGGCACATTCCTAGGAGTTTGTTTGGTTGTTGTAGGAAAGGATGGCAACYACAACCTATTTCCAGTTGCATGGGGTGTGGTTGAGGTTGAGAATAAGGACACATGGAAATGGTTTCTTGAACTGCTTGTTGAAGACCTTGACTCAGTTGTGGAAAACATCACTTGGGTGCATGAACATGAAAAGCTAACCCTGATGTCAGATAGGCGGAAGGCAAGTATCTCAAAGACCTAATTTCTATCTTAATTTTGTGTAAAATTAAACCTTTTGTTTTAATGTTTTCTTTACATGAGCAGGGATTACTAGATGCAATTTCTAAGGTGGTGCCTCAAGCTAAAGTCAGATACTGCTGCAGGCATATATGGGCCAATTTCAAATTGGCATACCCTGTATTAGCTTACAAAAGCTTATTTTGGAAGGTTGCTAGGGCTTCCACACAAGTAAGTTTACAATTCAATAGCTGTTGTGTTAGTTGTTATAATTATTTTCATGATGTTGCTAACTTTAGCAATATAGGTAATATTTAACCAACAAATGYAAGCCATCAAAGCTCTTAACAAAGATGCATATGCTTATTTAGCAAAGATTCATCCTAAACACTGGAGCAGACATGCTTTCTCAACAAATAGCAAATCGGCAATGATTTTGAACAATGTGTGTGAGTCCTTCAATAATGTCATAAGAGATGCATGAGCTCAACCTATTCTTACAATGATGGAGTGGATAAGACGTTATGTTATGAAAAGGTTTTGTGAAAAAAGAGAAGGTTTAGCTAAGTATGAGGGCAAAGTGATGCCAGTTGCAATGGAAGTCCMAAAAAGAGCTCAAGAAGTTTCAAAAAATTGTTTTGAGACAAAATCTAGCACTGAGTTGTTTGAGGTTGTACATGGTGACCAACAACATGTTGTGAACCTAAAAGAAAAGAAGTGCACATGTTTCAAATGGGACTTAACAGGAATCCCATGTAGCCATGTCTTTAGGTGCATTATGAGGAACAAACAAGACCCTGAGGATTATGTTCACAAGGCTTACACAAAGAAAGACTTTGTTGTTGCTTATAGAGCTGTGTTCTACCCTATGCCAGGWATGGAGCAATGGGAAAGGACACCACATCCTTAGCCACAACCACCACCAATGAGGCAGATGCRTGGAAGACCATCAAAGAAAAAGAGAAAGAAGGAGGTAGGAGAAACAGAGCCTGAAACCACAACTGTAGCAAGCAAAAGAAAGCCACCTCAATSCAGCAACTGTGGTGACTATGGACACAAAAAAKCTAAATGCAAGAATGATTCAAAACCAAAGCCACCACCAAAGACTAAAGGGAGACCACCAAAGGAGAGCTAGTACAAGAGCAAGGAGATGAGGAGGAAGACTGATCCTAAACCTCAACAAGTACAACCACAACACAACAAAACAGCCTACTTACACAACAACAACAACACTCACTCAACAACCAGATACTACTCAACATACAACACAACACACAACTACTCAATAACACAGCAACAAACCTACTCAACAACACACAAACAGCAACAGCGAGCAACACCAGCAACAGCAGAGCAACAACACAAAACAACAAAACAACAACAACAAAACAACACAACAACAACAACAAAACGAAAACAACAACAAACAACACACAAAACAAAACAACAACAACAACAACAACAACAACAACAACAACAACAACAACAACAACAACAACAACAACAACAACAACAACAACAACAACAACATCAGTAGCTTAGTCAACAGGAGCAGCTACCAGTGGATTTTGATGTCTCTCAGCAACCACCTTTGTCTCAAACCTATTTTAATTAGTTAAATTATGTATGTCAATTGTGCAAGTATTTGGCATTTGTATTTTGGACCACCTTTGTCAGAAACCTAGGTTAATTAGTTATGTTATGAATGACAATTAGGCAAGAATTTGGATTTGGTATTTTGGACCACCAATGTATGAAACATGGGTTTTTAATCACTTATATTATGTATGTCATTAATATGAGTTTGGATTTGGTATTTTGGATGAATTCTATTAACAAACATGTGTTTTAATGCAATATGTAGTTCAAACATTTCCATTTCCATTAATTCCAAAATAGGTCAGTACATTGTCATTGATTCCAAAAGATACAACCTACAATTTATTCTACATTAGCAAAATAAACCACCACTTACATCCACCATCCTAAATTCATTCTACATACTAATTACACCAAACTCCCAAAAAGGTGTAAAATCAGTGGCACAACCTGCAGTTCACTACCCACACCATCATCCTAAACAGCTAAAACATAACATTAGCAACACACAAGGTAATAAGCACAACACCCATCACCATCATGACATGAATCCAATTGAATCCCCCCCCCCTCACAGTGACATTTGAACTTTCGCCACCATAAGCAACTGCCTTCAAGTGCTCCACCTCACAAGCAAGTAGCACATTCTCCTCAACAAGTCTTTTCTTGTCCTTCTCCAGCTGCTCAACTTTACCAACAAGGATATTCTTATCAAATAAAATACGATTCGGAGCTTGCCTCTGCCACTCAGTCATTCCTTCGTCAACCCACATGAAGAACCTGCATCCATGCTTCTCAGTTTCAAGGTCAAAGAACTTGCAAGCAATGAAACGTCTCCCTGGGTTGTTAATTGTCCAAGCAGTCAACCTTGCAACTGGCAGACCACAGTTGCAATGACTAGGTAATTCAACCATGATTCCTAATCATACAAACAACAAAACTGATTTAGAACCCTATAGAAATACAAAGCAAAATAATTGAATTAAAAAAAATCAACTGCAACTAAAATAATTGGCAACAAACAGAGGAAAAAGGGGAGAAAATTTACCAGATGAAATTGAAGGGAAAAGGGGGAAAATTAGAAAGGAGCAGAGAGAGACAGAGGAATATGAGTGAAATGAAGAAAAAAGGGTGAGATGATGAATGATGTGAACGTTGGAAGGTTGAGAATAAATAGAGAGAAGTAAAGGTGAGGGTGAGTAATTTATTTTGGTACGTAGTTTTGGGTGAATTAATGGGATTGAATTTAATTTGGGAAAAAAAAAACAGCAAAAAAAGCAACCCACGCTATTAGAAAATAGTGTCACATCACTCCCATAAAAGAGAGGGAAATGAATGGTCAAGCCTGACTTTGACTTTGTTGGCCGCGCATTCTCGAATGTAAAGGTGCTTTTTTTTAAATAAAAAGCCTTTCAGAAGGTTACTATTTCACAAACTTTGCTCATCAAGGTACTAGTTCATCAAAAGGAGTGTCTTATTAGGTACTTTCTGACAATTTTTCCTTTATTTTTTATTGATCATCAAGGAAATCTTAACACATCTTTTTATTTTTTTTTTTTGCAATGGCTCATGTTGGGTATTTTGGGTCGAAAGTGGGCTCGACTTTCAAGGCTGAAAAAAAACCATCTTGTGAGGGTCATCTGAACTTCAACAAAAATATCAACCTCGACATATTTAGCGAATGGTAAGTCCATGAAAAAACCTTATATTCATTACGCTAAGTCTCACTTGCGATATCTAGTAAATCATGCAATTTAAAACCAAAATTAATCAGTTTAATTCTGATAGAGAATATATTATATACCCGGGCCTTAACCATCAGCTTAAACTTTCAGTTGAGATGYTCTTCTAACATGATATCAGAGCCAGAGTGATACAGAGGTCACATGTTCGAATCTCTCCTCCCTATCCCTTCTAAGTGGAATTAATTTGCGTCAGGTATGAACGGACCTGTGCTACATCCACATTTCAAGTCCAAAGGACCTTTCATGTGCAATAGGTCTACTATTGTCCTAGGACCATATTCCTCATTATGGTCTCGAGTAAATGATCATGTCTAAAAATACAAATGTTTATTTTCAAATATGAACATTTGTATTTGAAAATGAACATTTACATTTGGAGATGAACATTTGTATTATTGGATATGAACATTTGCCCAGGATCATAATGAAAAATATGGTCCCGAGACCATAGTAGAATTTGCGTTTCATGTAAGGCAGTAAGGGAGAGTGATAAAGAATATATTATATTACTGGGTCTCAACCATCAGCTTAAGCTTGATTAAGCAAATAGTATTTTTTTTTTAAATGGCTAATAGGTCATATAAGGGTATAGTTGTAAATCTATTAATGGCATAAATGGTTGGCAAATAGAATTTCAAACAGGTTGTCGTTTGTTTGGTATACGACGAAAATAAGTTCATTAAGGTGAGATTGAAGGGCGTAAATCCTCATCCACAATCGCATACCTCAAAATGCAAACATGTGTTATCTCAAATTGGTGAACATAAATGCATATCTCATGTTCACTTTCCTCTGAACAAGGGCATATTGTAATGGAGTTTCTTGGTCAAGCTCAAATTGACAAAGATACAATCAACAAGTCTACAACTAGTCTAAAAAGATAAGTTCGAGAAACACAATCAAATACTTCCTTGGTAACAGAAAACACGCAAGAAATGAGTATTATTTACGAGGTATAAATAAAATATTCAATCGTTGCCTTTTTTTCTGTTACGGAGGAAGTAGGCCAAGATACCAAAAGAGGAGACATACTGCGAGAAGAAAAGGGAGTCGAAGGGAGTAATATACAAGTGATCGTGGATAACTATGCAGAGACAAGAAGTAATGTACAAAATCATAGGGAGGCCAAAAGGGTAGTTATATTAATAGAATCACCTTGGCCCTGATAACTCTATATTTTCAAATACAAAAGAATGTTCCTCATTGCCATAACTGTGCTGCCTAGAGAAACTATGTTCTTCCGGAAGAGAATTTCTGCCATGCGATTCTTCCCCGTGTGCAGACTGCCCACCAACACCCTCTAGAACCTTCAAAACCTCCGACATTTTTGGCCTTGCACTAGGATTAGCTCGAGTACACTGAAGAGCCAAGTCCACCATTATCTCTAGCTCTTCAGCTCTATAACTGCCCTTTAGATCCCTATCTACAAGTACGTCCAGCTTCTTTTCCTCGTTCAATGCCTTCACCTATAATAAAATAAAGGAGGCAAAGCAGTGAGAAGTAGACAAAAAGCGTGCCATTAGTACGATAAATGAATCAAACAGGCTGTTAAGGTTTAAGCTCAACTTTTGAAAAAACTTGAAAGTCCAATAACAAGCATAAGTGACTGGGAATTGTGAATGTAAATACACTGATCTGAAATGTATAGCTGATGAAACCGGATACCTACCAAGTCAAGCATCATTCCCTTCTGAGCCTGACCTTTGCCAGCTTCTACCGTTTTAGGCCCTGTGATGAGCTCCAAAAGTAGAACACCAAATCCAAAGACATCAGTTTTCTCTGAGGATTGCCCAGTAGATAGATACTCAGGGGCAATATGACCAATAGTACCACGCACAGCAGTAGTAACATGAGAATCTCTCCTGTCCAAGAGCTTTGCGAGGCCAAAATCTCCCACTACAGCTTCAAAACTCTCATCAAYCAAGATGTTAGCAGCTTTGACATCCCTGTGAATAATCGTTGGATTACACTGCTCATGCAAGTACAAAAGTCCACGAGCAGCCCCCAAAGCAATATGCAAGCGCTTGCTCCAATCTAGAGTAGGTGTATCCCTACACGGATCTGAAAAGCAATATAGAGCATACAYTAAGTGCACTAAAAAAAAACATCTAGTCATCCATTCTCCTCAAGTTCTCTAAATGCATCTGATTGTCAAAATCTTTTACACCTTCCATTCAGTTCTCATTTCCAGAATTAGTGTTCCTTTAAATTGATGGTCTCATTTGGTATGCTACCACAATTGCTAAGATAATTCTCATCCATATACCACTTTTTATATGGAAAAAACAGCCAAAATGTATTGCGTTGTCCCATTTTTCCAAACCACTAAATTAGAAATTACACTAATTATATTTCCCCATGCACAATTTATCTTCCTGATTGTCACATTAATACTCTATCATCCCTTCATTCTTTTTTCATCTCCCCTGATTCCAAAAGGGAAAAAAAWTAAGGGAACGGAGGAAGAAAAAAGAATGCTAATAGATCCAKATCACACAGACTCCAGTTACAGGATGGTTTTCACTACATATTCAAAAGAGTAATCAGTCATTTCAAAGACATATTTGTGTAAGATAATCAAGTACTTGAAAATATAGAGCATTTGCTTATTTGAATTAGGACTAAAACAATCGCAAACTTGATTTTATTGAATCAMGCCATATTTGTAAATTTTCACATACAGGGTATTCCGACTTTATGGACAAGTACCCTTGTTGCTTCTAGGATACTCTGTACTTGAGTCCACGTAACATATTGAGAAGCAAACTATCGGTCATCTACATCTACTTTGWATTGAAAGCTTTTGATTGTACCACTATTGCTAGATTTATAAAYAAACTGATGCTACTGATCATGAACTAAGATGATATAGCATAAATACAAAACCAACCTACATTATATAAAGATGAAGTAACATAACTACAAAACCAACCTCTCAACCGATCAGCAACACTCCCATTTGGCATGTAAGGATATATCAGCAATCTCTCGTTAGGTGTCATACAAAATCCGTATAAGCGTAGAAGATTTCGATGTAGAGCTAAGCCAATCATCTCTACTTCTGTTTGAAATTGCACTTCACCGGTGAGACTGGGATCCTTCAGCCTTTTAACTGCGACCATAGTCTTGTTCGGTAAACAACCTTTATAGACAACTCCAAAACCGCCCTTTCCCAGTATATTTTTGGAATTAAAGTTGCCTGTAGCTACTTGAAGTTCACGAAATGAGAATCTCTTCACATGACCTATATTGAATTCAAAGTCTTGCTGCACTGTAWATTCAAATAATCAGAGGCTCTCACCAATTAATCACCATGTATGCACTCAGAAAAAAGAGCAGAAGTTTAAAGATTGAGAAAGTACCATATGAAGTCATAAATAGACGGGATTTGTTATAGTGAACCCATCCAATTACCAGCAATACAGAAACCACAAATGTGCAACCGACGCCTACAACTACTGGAATTTCCCATTGATGGTGATGACTTGCTTTTGGAAGATTAGTGTCTGAAAATTCGATTGGGTGAGACGCYTAAATTKTTTCTTCATATTGGAGGAGAATGATAGAGAAAGGGGGAGAGGCCTACCATTTACAGGCTTTACTCCATCCATGCAAACATGGGGAGATGATGTTGAACAAAGAAAGGTGTTCCCTGTTACACTATGACAACATATGCTAATTGTTAGTCATTAACATCAATGAATAGGAGCAGACAAGTTGAAAGCATAAAGACTTAAATTTTTAGAGCAAGATAACCCTAACTTTGCTAAGATACATATATAAAAATTGAACAATTTWACTCAGGAGCAAAAGTCCACTACACAATTAACATATAGACCAAAATTTTAAAATAATTAAAAGAGAAAGAAGCTTCAGTGGTTGCTCCATTGGTTACTAATGATAACTAGTTCCTTCTCATGTTTACAAATAGCAAGAAAATACTTAGATTCAATGAAAATGAAACACGCGATTGTTATTCTTTCTAAACCGACATAAAGTCTGTTAGCAAGCTAGTAGAACACAAACTGTGTCTAAATATATGCTATCGTTGAAGCAATACATTACTTGTGTTCGAGAAGTTCCAACTAAGCATGGACTCTAATGATCTAAGGTTATTGCATAATGAATAGTATGCTTAACAGTGGCAAGTTTCAGTTAGTATGCCAAAGGCCAATATTACTGTCAGCAGGAATTACCAAAGAATTAATGCAATCCCCCGCAACAACGCGTGCGCGCACACARACACACACACACACACACACACACAAATCAGCTCCAAAAGACAAACCAAAAAAAACAACACACACACAGATTCCATGCAACAGATGGCAAAGCTAGCTGCCTAAAATACAAAGTATAATGAGCAAGGAGAAACACAAGTCTACAAAAAAAAAGTCAAAACTAAAGAAAATATAATTACTTTATCGCAGTAGAAAGTTCTATACCTGTATGCTTTTGCTAGGATTCTTGGCGTAGGACCAGTAAGGTTATTGAATGAGACATCCCTAACAAATACCAATGCAAAAATTCATTTTAATGCCAACTCCAAGTAGGCAAAAAAATGAAAATAAAGACTAAAAAATTATTTAGTGAGAGACATACAAGAATGAAAGACCTGAAAGATTTGCAACACGTTCAGGAATCTGTCCAGACAATTTATTCCTACTCAGTTTCCTACACAGAGTGAGCAACTAAATTAAATCGCATCAAAGGTCAATTGTATCAGAGAGTGAAAAGACAACATGTTTGAGCTATACTTACAAGTAACTTAGACGGCCAAGGTAGCCAATTGAGTCAGGAATTTCACCATTAAACTGGTTACCGGAGAGGTCCAGAGTTTGAAGCTCTTGAAGTTTCCCAATCTCGTCCGGAATTGGGCCAGATAACTTATTGTTTTGCATTGAACTGTAAAAAATGTAATGTTGTTAAAATACATTAGCCTTCCAAGCTACTATTTCAATAAACTGTTAGCAGAATATTTTACTTCTTAGTCTATCACAGTAATTCAGCAAGCAATGATAGCATTTAAGTATTTAGTCTCTAAATTCCATCACATTAGGTACTAAATCAAGGGTAATGAAGTTTGAAACTAATTAAAGGATTACTAGTTTCACAACGAGATAGTACGAGGAATGCTAATCTCACTCTCCAATTTCACTCTTGTTTCTCACTCTCCACATTTGGATATGATAAATGTTTGTGAGGATATGATAATACTTTATGAGGATATGATAAATCAAATATGCATAATTTATTGAAAATGAGAGCAAAGAAGAGGTAGGACCCAAACAATATTTGGTTATCATATCTAAGTAAAGTATTATCATATCCTCACAAAATTTTATCATATCCTAGCCGCAAGTGAGAAAAGAGAGTGAAATGAGAGAGTGACATTAGCACTCCTCAAATAGTATATCATAACAATATTAGCTCTTAAAACAAATGGTATTAAATCTTGATTAGCACACAGTACTTGTTAAATTCACTAGCACTCACATTTCCAAATCCTTAAACGTTTCGAAGATAATTGCAACTCACAACCACATCGTACCAATGTAATTATGTTAAGGAAATAATCATATATTATATTGTCAATAAGGAAAATATACGCGTTATGTATTTATACAACCTAAGATCAACACTAAGATGGAAAACAATCTACCCACAATATAATCATAACATAAATACTAAAATATTATTTTCTAAATCATAACAATACGAGAAAATATATTTTACGCATATATTTTCCTTATTGACAATATAATACCAAATTATGCTGAGTTAATCTCTACATAGTGTTCAACAATCTTAGAATTAATCTTTCAATATCATTCCACTTTCAAAATTCCCTCCACTTCACAATGGATACTTAGAAAAATTACTGACTGAACAACAATTTCAAAACTATACAGCAAGTGAATTAAAAATGAATAAAGCAACGAGAAAGTTTACATTGAACGAAGATGAGTCAAATTTCCAATACTGGGAGATAGAGTCCCTGACAAACCCATACTAGCCATATCACTGTAAAACCAGCATAACAAAAACATTAAAAATTTAATAATAAGGATATTAATCAATATAGAAGGCATTTATTATAACCAAAATTATTAATGTTATTAATTTGTGCAATAAAAAAACATGAAATTAATGCAACTTACAGAGAAACAACAAAGCCCTCATTTGAACAAGCAACCATATACCAAGTACAAGGATCAACTGAATTCAAATCCCAACCATCAAGAACATGGTACTGATCATCTTTCATCTTGTTCTTCACTGACATTAATGCAGCCACTAAAACAACAACAAACAAAATCCCACATCAAAAATCATAGAAATAATTCAAAAAGATCACAGCTTTAAGTTCAATATGAGAGATTTYATCAAAGGGCATCTCAAACTAACCTTCATAATTAACACCCTTTGGTGAGAGAAGACTATCAGCAGCACCAACCACATCAAAGTAGCACAACACCATTACCAAAAACACAACCATTGCTAAAAATAATAATGTAATATGATTACATTCATATACTGTAACACTTTTGGCAAAAACAAAAATGGGGGCAAAAGGAAAAAGTTGTTCACTAAAAATCGCAAAAAAGTTGAAGGAAGAACAGAGAATAGATCTTGTCTGAAAGAAGAAGTTGTCAGTTTTGGTGGTANCCCACAATATAATCATAACATAAATACTAAAATATTATTTTCTAAATCATAACAATACGAGAAAATATATTTTACGCATATATTTTCCTTATTGACAATATAATACCAAATTATGCTGAGTTAATCTCTACATAGTGTTCAACAATCTTAGAATTAATCTTTCAATATCATTCCACTTTCAAAATTCCCTCCACTTCACAATGGATACTTAGAAAAATTACTGACTGAACAACAATTTCAAAACTATACAGCAAGTGAATTAAAAATGAATAAAGCAACGAGAAAGTTTACATTGAACGAAGATGAGTCAAATTTCCAATACTGGGAGATAGAGTCCCTGACAAACCCATACTAGCCATATCACTGTAAAACCAGCATAACAAAAACATTAAAAATTTAATAATAAGGATATTAATCAATATAGAAGGCATTTATTATAACCAAAATTATTAATGTTATTAATTTGTGCAATAAAAAAACATGAAATTAATGCAACTTACAGAGAAACAACAAAGCCCTCATTTGAACAAGCAACCATATACCAAGTACAAGGATCAACTGAATTCAAATCCCAACCATCAAGAACATGGTACTGATCATCTTTCATCTTGTTCTTCACTGACATTAATGCAGCCACTAAAACAACAACAAACAAAATCCCACATCAAAAATCATAGAAATAATTCAAAAAGATCACAGCTTTAAGTTCAATATGAGAGATTTYATCAAAGGGCATCTCAAACTAACCTTCATAATTAACACCCTTTGGTGAGAGAAGACTATCAGCAGCACCAACCACATCAAAGTAGCACAACACCATTACCAAAAACACAACCATTGCTAAAAATAATAATGTAATATGATTACATTCATATACTGTAACACTTTTGGCAAAAACAAAAATGGGGGCAAAAGGAAAAAGTTGTTCACTAAAAATCGCAAAAAAGTTGAAGGAAGAACAGAGAATAGATCTTGTCTGAAAGAAGAAGTTGTCAGTTTTGGTGGTAACCCAGAAAAGTTGTAACAAAAAAGGACATATTTGCAATATTAAGTAGCATTGATATTGATACTGAAAGGAGAAAGAGAACGAAACATAAGGTAAATTTGTCGTTTGGATACATTTGGGTTTGAAAACGAAAGGGGAAGAAAGAGTCAATTAATTAGTCTCGAGATTTGAATAATTAGTGACAAATTTGTCTTAAAATCTGGTGAAGTGGAGAACACTGGCCCTACATATTCATTGGTATTTGGTGATAATAGACTACACTCTCCTCCTTTGTGTTACTCCCTTATCCTTGCAATTTGCAATGCTAATATTCTTTGGCCCAGAAGAGAATCATCTCACTTCCCTCGCTTCACTTTGAGTCAACATCCTCTCCATTTCGTAAAAGAAATTTTCGATTTATTTTCAATRGGTGGTTGAGGATGTAGGAAGTGGAAAATTTTTGAAATTTTTATTTTAATGTCAAATGAYGTGTCAAAATATTAYAATACGAAATAGATGAAAAGAAATAGAGAGAATCCTAATTCTTTATTTTTAAGTGCAATAATAATTTGTTTGTTTGATTTATTTCTACCGTTCAAATAATAATGAACAAGTTTAACAAAACAAACAAGCTAAACTAAGTTCAACTACGTTTCACAATATTCACTGCTCTTTTAAAAATATGCACTTTTAGACGAATTTTGGGAAAGAAAGAGATAGAGAGAAAGAAAATAACGATTAACGAGAGCTCATGTGAGAAATTTGAGGGAATGTATTACACAAATATGAATTGTAGCAAGTAATTTCAAACTTTCTTATATAGATAGCATAACGAGTATTTTGAAACGAAGGAAATATCTTTCTTTAAAAATTAGACCTAAATCGAAATTTCAAGAAATGTATAGTTAAGTAAGATTTAATTAGAATAAGAAAATGTAATATTTTTTACATATGTAGTTGTAGATGTTTATGATCAAATTAATGCTTCGTCTATATCTATATCCTCTATATTAAAACACACTCCCAACCACAAATTTGACAATTGGCATCTTATAATCACTCCCTTCTGCCCATGGTGACACCTCATTTTGAATAATTTCTCTTAAATTTAACTTTATTCTCTTCTACAATCTTTTCAAATATAACTAGTCTACAAACTTTGAATTTTATAACCAATCTTAGCAATGTAATTGTGCATGTTAGAACAAAATCATAAAACAAACTTGTAAAATAGGCACAATCTGGTGGATCAGTGGATAATCCAGCAACCTAAATTAAAGTAGCCTGATAAAGCAGAAAAACATTAAACACGGACAAGATCTCAAGAATTGAAGCAAACGTTAATTTTCACAGGATGGCGATAATACTGTTACTACACTTCTAACTTTTCCCTGTCCAAGGTCTGCATCTGGTGCAATGGAGATAGAGAAATTACATGATAAACATACAAGCAAAATAGAGGAGAAGAAAATACAACCACCAGCTACACTTTTTCCATCTCCACCGCTCTTCAGCGATCTTTCCTAATCAGCCATAAACAATTACAACCTCCTCTACTAATAACATCAAATGAGTACATTATCAGATTGACCTTTCTATCAACAATTTACAGACAAAAAAACCACATTGGCAGTGAGAGAACGGGTGATGAGTAAAACATGCAAAGGTGACAGTCGAGCTACAAAGGTCGCTTACTCGTTCTGGCGGAGAATATTATAAAGGGCTGCCTCCACATTAATGAGAGTAAGATCTTGATCACGGTAAACCACAAAATCTCATTCATCAACCAGCAAAAAACCTCTATATGTGCCTCAATAATTATGTTCCTGTTGGATGCATCAAGTTATGACCGAATTGCCTCCTAACATGCTCTGGAATCAACTTGTTGATCAGTTCTTGTGAAGCTCCAGAAAGCTGCAGTATGATCATTGTTAGTCTTTCATGATATTCCAAATCTTGCTAACTATCTCCATGCAAAATTTCAAAAGAGATATAAGCAGCACATAACTAAGCAAAGTTATATGGAATATTAGGTGAAATAGTAAATTATGTGAGATATAAACAACTATTTGGATTGCTACACTAACTATATGCTCTAATTCAGCTTTACACCATCCAATACCTCAAGCAAAATCCATTTCTGATACTACTGGCGAACTGCTAGCTCATTAATGAACTTGGATTTTGAGGGTTTAAAGTGGAAAAATCTTTCTGAAATAAGTTGCAACCACTAATGATATGTGATTCTCCAAATCCAATACAAGAGCTTAAAAGTCACAATTCTAAAATAGATAATTCTTTGTAAAAAATACCTGAGTTTACTCTTTATTCCTCGTCATCCTAAATGTCAATTGACAATATTTAGATTTTCAACCTCTTTCGCCTCAATCTCCAAATTTTCAGAAGTCTCTACCTCTTCCAACTCAAAACATTATCATTATATCACAAGGAAGCCTGTCCTACATTTTCCTAGCAAAGTAGCCTCATATTTCAGAAAAATACCTAGTGGAAAGAGGCACAAACACATGCTTGCAAAAACTTCCCATTCAGCAAATGCAGGGAAATATAGTGAGTTACATAGCTTGAACACTAGTGATGCCTTGGAAAATATTTCTTACTGATCCCTAAACTAAAACTATTTAAGTTCATCAACATTTGATTCACGGACATTTACTCTAACTAACATTGAGCATACAGATGAAAGTTTGGTCCAAATTCATAGTTTTACTACTTGTATTATTTGCGGTACATTTTTTAACTGATTTTTCTCTTTTAACTGAAAAGTAAATTATTTTATACAAGTAATAAAATTGGGCAAATTGATTAAGAAGGACAAGAAATTAACAAAACAATAACACTCATAATCTGTCATTGGTCAACATGGTCAATTAGAGGTTAGAGAAATTGGATATACAACAGATTCTCAAATGAAATGCAGAAAACAAAAACYCGGAGTTTCAAGGACTAATTTTCGTAGACAAGTATCCAACCTAAAATATCTCAGGCCCCTCAATAGTCTAACTCATAAGAGTTGTTTATCATGCTTAACAATTTGTTATTTGTTATAATGATTAAAGCTTATGCTTCTTTTTCCCTTGAACAACGTGGATGAAATAAACCATGTCCAGCTATTGACTTATTGATAACTATCCTCAAAATCAAACAGACAGCCTATGTCCCTAAAAAGCATTTGTTAACAAACACCACCAAAATAGTGCACTAAAGCAAACAAGATAATAACATACTTCCTGCTTAAAATTGAAAAGAGGAGGCAATGGGCGGCCATTAGATAGGCGAGCATTTGGTTCCCGGAGTTCATCAAAGAAAGGATGTGCACAGGCTTCCAACTGAGAAGAAATTACATGATCCATATTAGTACCTCAATGAACTTGGAGACTTAAAAATAAATTAAGCATGAGARAAATTACAAGGCACAAAATCAAGCTTCACAGTATCATAAAATATAATCATTCAAAGACCCTATATAGTGGCAATATAGTCAAATTGCAAAAGCATCTTCACACTTACAGCAGTGCAACGTAAACTAGGTGAGTACTGAAGTAGTCTTGAAGTTAGATCGATGGCCTCTGGAGGCATTCGTTTGTGGAAAACCTGATTTGAACAAAATATTATCAGAACAAAACTTTAACCTAACAGAAACACAAGTAGCACTTGTGGAGTAATACAAAAGTAAAATACCTTGTGCCAAGGAGTTGCTTTAATCTGTGGAAACCTGAAATCAGAATAATTMGGATTCATGCATCGAATTTCTTCYCGCGTTGGTGTACCAAGAACCTTCATTGTGTAATAATTTTCATCAATCACAGAAAGAAACAGGTCATAAGTTTGGACATGACTATAAAATCTCCAAGAAATTTTTTTAATTGAAATACTTTAATACTTACCTTGATAATCTCAACAAGCTGATCAACAGCATTTTCCCCAGGAAATAATGGCTAGAAATAATCAGAATTTAAAAGAAATCATTAGTTTAGCGTGAACCAAATGAAGTTATAATTAAAGTTCAGAGATCATAAAAACGCTCACCTGACCCAGCAGAAGTTCAGCAAGAACACAGCCAGCCGACCATATATCAATTGACGATGAATACTCAGTTGCACCAAAAATAAGCTCAGGAGCTCGATAGAACCGAGAGCAAATATATGAAATGTTGGCTTCACCCTTGACCTGGATTGAGAAATACAATAAACATCAAATTTGGGGTGTTTACCTGCACCACCTTTCCAAAGAAGATAGTGGGAGAAAAGATCAACGAGTTTCAGAACGAGAAAAGATCAACGAGTTTCAGAACCTTTTGATAGTTAGGTCACAACAGTAAAATTTTTTGGTGCTCCCAGGAGTTCATGTGGTCAAAATTGTACAGGACTGTGCACAGGCTTCAACTGAGAAGAAATTAGGTAGATACAACGTATGATAGGCAGAAGACGTGTTTCAAAGGAAATAAGTCTTCTTTGTAACGAGATCCATCAAATGAAATGGAAGAGTCTTTACATCACACTGAGACTCAAGCATGAGATAAATTAAACAAGGAAAACCCAAGCTTCAAGTGATCATAAAATTTCATTCAAAGACCCTATATTCTGTGGAATATAGTCAGATAAGTGATATAAAAGCAACTTCACTTACAGCAGTGCATACTAAGATGGCTAGTGAGTATGCTGAGTCACAGTTTGACATCATACTCATATGAGTTAGTACTGGCAGCTTGAAGGTTAGCAATGTGGCTTGGAGGATCGTTATGTGGAAACCTGATTTGAACAAAATATTATCAGAACAAACTTTAACCTAACAGAAACATTTAAAGTAGTCAAATGGTGTGAGTATTCAGAAGGTATAAATATGCAAATATTTCTTCGTGTGTCACCGAATGAGATTGTAATCGGAAACCTGAAAGTGACCGCACGAAATGTGGATGAGGATTCATGCATCGCAGATAAACATAGTGTACAAAGCGTTGCTGTCTCGAGATTTTCAATGCAGCGATCTATTAGTGGTAACGTAATTTCTATCATTTTTTACAGCAAGAAACAGCTCATAATTAAAAATTGTATACTGGAAGACTTTCGATAGCGTTGTGAAACACAAGGGAAGATTACGAGGACCTCAATCATGAAGATTCCAAGAGAAATGAATTTTGTTGTTACCACAACATTTGTAGAAATAGTTTAGCTACTTGATAATCTACACAAGCTGATCAAACACATCCCCAGGAAAATGGCTAGAAATATCAGAATTTAAAAGAAATCATTAGTTTAGCGTGACCAAATGAAGTTATAATTAAGTTCAGAGATCATAAAAACGCTCACCTGACCTAGCAGAAGTTCAGCAAGAACACAGCCACGCATATATCAATTGACGATGAATACTCAGTTGCACCAAAAATAAGCTCAGGAGCTCGATGAACCGAGAGAAATATATGAAATGTTGGCTTCACCCTTGACCTGGATTGAGAAATACATAAACATCATTTGGGGGTTTACTGCACCACCTTTCCAAAGAAGATAGTGGAGAAAAGATCAACGAGTTTCAGAACCTTTTGATAGTTAGGTCACAACAGTAAAATTTTAATTTTTAAATGATACCTCATCAATAAGATTAAACATAAAGAGGAGGGAGGTTCTAACCATTCTGATGACCTGTGTTGGAGTTGTTGTTGTGTGTAGTAGTTGATGTTGTGTTTGTTTTTTGTTTGTTTTGGTTTTATATAGAGGAATGTAAAATAGGGGAAATGTGTGTGTGTGTGTGTGTGTGCGTCTTGGGCACAGTAA
>SNQN01000237.1:72407-84122 GCA_008642245.1 Bassia scoparia | reverse complement strand
AAAAAAATATAAAGGAAGAAAAACACTCCACTATAGACACTACAACAAGAACATTTGTAACTCCAGCAAAAATTAAAATGACCAAAAGAGTCAACCAATATAAAAAAGAAGGTTGACATACAAGGACTTTAGCGCTTCCAAAATCACATATTTTCACTTGGTGAGTAAGGGGATCAACCTGCAAATATCACTTCAGATCACCATCAGTTTCAGCTTATGTTTCAATCAGTTTCAGCTTATGTTTCAAAAATGTTTGAAAAGAAACTATAGACACAACATACCAAAACATTTTGAGGCTTCAAATCTCTATGGCACACTCCAGGAACATTATGCAGATAAGCCAAGCCTCTAAAAATCTGCAGCACAGCAACACATTACATCACCGAAATAGAGAATTATGATCTTCAAATGAAGAACAAAACATACCTGATATGTGTATAATTTAATATGGATGAGCGGCATCCTTTCTTTAGCACTGCTGTAGTGCTTCAAGACCCGATACATTGTCTCAGGAACATACTCCATCACCAAGTTGAGGAAAAGCTCATCTTTACTAGTGGTTGAGAAGAAACAATGCTTMAGAGAAATTACGTTTGGATGATCTAACACTCTCATCAACTGCAACTCACGATTCTTATATCGCCTATCCTGCAAAACCTTCTTGATTGCTACAGTTTCTCCAGTTTCCAAGCATTTTGCCTGAACAAGATAACATCAGAATATATAAGTTTTAAAACAAGAACATAAATTCATCTTCTAGATCAAGAGTCAATATCAATCTTATATCTCGAACATAACAATTGCTATATTCACCTGAAATACGATTCCAAAAGACCCAGTGCCTACAACTCTTTCTGCCATGTAACTGATGGTCTGTAAAAATAAATAAACTGTGTTAAAACAACAAACATCCAACCTGAATTATGCAGCAATAAGCCAATAACATTATCAGACAACAATACATCATTCAAGTTTCTTACTCAGTATATGCTACAAAGCATAAATAAAAGAGTAAYCTCCAATTGATAACAAACTCATGCCAACAATTTAAAAATATTAGAAGCTTCAGCGCTGGTGGCATCAAGTGAGAGCATAAAATCATATACGAAGTACTTCCTCCGTAACCAAATTCAATGGAGGAACTATTGAAACAAACTGAGCATAAAGAGTATCCATTCATACAACTCAAACAAGGGAAAAACATACTTTAACTCGAAACAAGCTATCAAATAACCAACAAAGAAAAAATTAGCACACACCTGTTTAGGTTCTCCATTTTTACCCCCAATTGTGGTCGAGATAATGTGTCCGGTGACAGCACCATTGCCGCCGTCTACCACCGCAGAAGCCAGCTCCTGCAATTCCGATCAATTTAATGTCCAACATACAATCGTACACATATAAAAGTAAAACAAAATTCAACCGTCCAAAAAGTACAAGTATAAAAAAATCATTATAACTCTAACTTCACTCAAATTAATGGTCTAAAACCTAAATTACACAAAAAAAATAATGAAAACACTAATTTAAACAGAAAATGAGAAAATTCACCACTTAAGTACTAATTTTGAGGTGATAATTCAAGGAAAAAAGCAAAAATAAATTCCCAAAGAAATAATAATAATTGTAAAACAGTGAAAAAACAAACTCAAATCAAAACACATTACAGATCTACAAAACAAGCAAGACCTCTATTCACAACTAACATCAACAACAAATTACACCCATACTTAACTTAATCTAACACTAATAATACACAAAATGAGAAGAAGAAAAAACTCAGAATCAGTAAAAAAAAGTGCGAGATCCAACGATAGATCGGCGACAAAGCACAAAAGAACATGACAAATAAGAATCTGCAAAATCAAGCATGATGGAAAAGGCGAAATTTAACCTAGATCTAAGAAAAACCAGAAGTTGCAAACGGAGAAGAAGAGAGAGAGTGAAGAAGAAGAGTACCTTGTCGTCAGCCATAGGAGGATGAGGTGAGGAGAGAGAAAATGGAGAGTTACGGAAGCATGGAAAATGGAGTTTTTTTAGAGAGAGAAAGAGAGAGAAGAAGAAAGGAAGAGAGAGAAAAAGGGAAGACGAAAACGAAGAAGAAGAAGACCCGAGTTTACGACAATACCCATGTGATTTCCAGCTCTTGCCCCTCTTTTTTTTTAATTATTTATTTATTTTACAATAATTTTTTTTGCAAGGGTCTTACAATAAATTCATCATCTTAACGTTTGTGTTTTTTTTTTTTGTTCCCAAATTCATCATTTTAATGTGTGTTTTTTTTTCAAAATTCATCTTTTTCGTGAATAAATAAATACTATCTCTGGAAAAAAAAAGTAAAATTATTACAGTATTTTCTTTAGATTAATTATTTTCTTCTTTTGAATTTAACGATATTTTTTGACATTTTACACCTAATGCATAAGTGTAGATACTTACATTTGACCCTTTGTTGTTGTCAATGATATTACTATACCATAATACAATTGGTCCAATTCTGAAAAAATACATTTTTCTAGAATTATTCGAAATTTTTTTGAATTTTTTTAAGAACTTTTAGCATATTTTTACTTTAGAAATTTGATTAATTTTAAAATTATTTTTGAAATTATCAAAACAATTACAAAATGCATGAAATTTTTTAACAAAAGACACAATATTTTATTCAAGATTTTTGTATATTTTTTCCATATTTTTTAGACTTGTAGAAAATTAATTATGATTTTTCAAAGTAAAAACGTGCAACAGGGTGAAACGACTCATTTCGAAACATTCCAAGGCTTGGCTTGCTGCCCAAGCTCTCTAGGTTCACTGAACATTTCTTGATCAAAATGATACCGGTAAGATTTTTGTTTTGATTTTTTCCGACATCGCGCGACTGAAAATGGCAAGAAAATCGCAGCATTTTAGACAAGGTTGTTGGGCGCAAGTAATTACGCCCACCTTGCTTGCTCCCCAAGCTCCTCTGGCCAATAAATAAGAAGCCACAACCCTTGGTTTCACAACCTCACACGAGTTAGCCTCTCTCTACTCGTCTTTCCTCTAAAAAACTCTTCAAAATTAATTTCAATT
The DNA here is from genome assembly GCA_008642245.1 of Bassia scoparia. NCBI lineage: Eukaryota > Viridiplantae > Streptophyta > Magnoliopsida > Caryophyllales > Amaranthaceae > Bassia > Bassia scoparia. The sequence continues at coordinate 81,050 of SNQN01000237.1, read as the reverse complement.
CCAAATTCTTTCAATGAACATAATTCAAATACATTTAAACACATTTAATACAAGAGATTTAGGCATTTAAGGCATTCGTTCGAGGATTGTTTCGGCCACGCYTTYTTGGTATAATCTATGAGGCCACGACACTCGTAGAATTCATCCCTTTTCTTCTCTTTTCTCTATAATTCTTCTTTGTTATTATTTACTTTTTAATTACAATTGATCAAGTAATATGGATTAATCAACTATTCAACATCAATTAACATGTAAATAATATTTTCTTTTCCTTATTTTCAATTTGATTTCAATATTTCAGGGGCTTGGAATAATGTGATTAGCAGTGGCAAGGGGCTGAAGAATTAAAGGTTGTTTGAAGAGGAAGGTATTGTTTGCTTGTCTAAACAACCTCATTTATGGGCTCTGGAAGCAGCGGAATAATGCTCTGTGGAATGTGTTCATTGGTGATCCTGCAATGATGGTGAATGCTTTGTTTGATGATGTGAAACTTCGGCTAAGTGCTATTAAGCCTTGGAAACTTAGTAGCTCTGATATTAGTTTTATAGAACACTTGTAATCTGTTTTGTGTTGAGTTGCAGCCTTAGCTTGGTTCTTTTGGCCATTGTACTTATGTCCTGTTGAGGATTGTATGTGTTGTATGTTTTTGAGCTTAAATGAAATTTTTCTTACCTTTTCTCAAAAAAAATTGATTTCAATATATTATTACTAACTTTTCTTTGATTTTCTTAGGTAAATAGCGATTTGTGGCGGTGATTCGACTTCGAATCCAACTCTTGTTTTGTGTTGTTTTTGGGATAGCGATTCAAGGTAAGTCTTGTATATTTGTCTCCTTATTTCATGTATATTCTTCTTATTGTTCATATAATTTCTAATCACCTTTATTTTTTTWWTTTTTTTTTTGAAAGGCTAATCACCTTTATTTTGCTAATCAAGACCTATTAATTGCTTGTCATGCATAATAAGATAATAATTGACAAATGGTTTAGGCACCTTAAACATGGACCTAATTCAAAGCGACAACAATTAATTAGTCTTTATGTGCATTAATCAAACCCCGCCCAGTTTAATCTTTGTGTTACTAAGGATTAATACGAAAATATGGATGTTGTTCAATATTATAATTGGTGAATTTGCAAATAAGACCGAGTAGAAGCCGCTAGATGTGGGGGGAGGGGGGGTGTTGGTCACTACTTAGCCCTTACCCTCGTCCCCGAATCCACGTGTTTTGGTGCACGATCAAACTATAAAGTTTTTGCCTTGCATTATGACTAGGCAAGACTTAAAATGGGTTATGTAGTTCCCTAAACGAGTGCAGTGGCGACTTTCTCTATTCGATTTCGAGTATCCATAACCCTCAATGCCAACATACTCACACAATGCAAATTAGTAAGAATTCAATTCTTCGAAACACAGTGTCTCACTGAGACTGTGCCCCACGGGTAGAAGGACCAAATTTGTTCTGGCCTAGTGACGCCCTGACGCCCGTACATACACTTATTCGAAAAACGAATCAAGAAAACCCACTTCTTAATAGGAACTACCTTGTCAACATTATAAGATCCCCAAATCCTCTTACAAAACCCAGTAAAAGCATTAACATGAGGCTTACTACCCACAACAAATGCAACAATACTAAGCTTCCAGTAATTCAATTCATCTTCCACATCTTCAAATGATAATTGCAATTTAGGATGATTAAGAATCTCAACTGCAGGATTCTATTCCTTAAGCTTAGAAATGGGCCTAGGAATCAGCTGAAGGTTAAAGAGTAGGCGGCTTCTAATGCCGCCAATGAGTTGGAGAATGCCAGAAAGAAAATATCTGAGATGGAGTCTTAGGTCAAGGATGCTGAGAAGCAGGGGTTCAATAAAGGTGCTGACTATTTCAAGGTTCTCATAGCTATGACTTGGGAATCTACTAAGTTGGACATCCCAACTTAGTATATCACCAAAAGGCTGACCACGGTAGAGGAGGAAGAATGTGTATTAGGACTAGAGGAGGTACTTCTCCTTCCAGCTTTTGAGTATTTCATCAACCCCCCCCCCCCCCCTCGGCGACAACTAGGAAGATCCTCCCCTCAGCAACAATAACGAGGCCGAGAACCGTGACTAAGAACAAAATCCAATTTATGCCGACGTCATCAACCCTGTCAACGTTGATGATGGTGAAGAGTATCCCCTCCTCTTTTCTATATTTTTCATGACTTGTGAATTTATATTAACTATTTTAATGATTTGTAATGTAACTGACAAGGATGCCGATAATACTTTAATTTTGCTGCTTCATTGGTCATGGCAATGAAGCTTTTTTTTTTGCTATCATGCCGAGATTGTCTTATGCATCCATGCTTCTAATTTCCATCTTTCGTTTTAACTGCTTGAGCAAACGAAAAGCTTGCTTAGCTTAAGGTTGTTGACCTAGGCTTAGTAGAAGCGTTAAGTCAATCACCATGTTGATTGCCCTCAAGCTTGCCGGTTGTTCTAGTAGTATTCTCTTCCATGCTGGTACTATTAAAATGAAGTCGTCACTGTTTTGTCGAGGAGGAGACTTAAATAGAGTCTGCCCTTATTGGTAGTATGTCGGTTACCATTCCCAAGATAAATTTTTCAGGTGGTGCATCAGCCAATTGAAGTGACATTCTCGGGTGTCACCTTACTTGCATTTTCGTTTAAGATGATACTTATCGGCGAATCATATTGTCTTCTCGAGGCAATATATGCCAAGGGTACAATGCCCTTGCTTTTTAACTCTTAGTTGATGATACGTTATTTAAGTGTTTTTTCCCTGGCCGAAGCCGTTATAGTTGAGGTTTATTCCCCTAGCCTAAGCCGTTAATGAGTACGAGGGTCTCGCCCTTAGTCTAAGCTGTTATTTTTAGTTTGTAACCTCATAAACTTGTCTTGGTATGATATCTATATCGAGTTTCAGAATAAGGTCTCAACTCTAATTATTATCCTCAAGAGAATTTGCCCTTGTTAAGTGACATTTATTGCTAAAATTCACAATCATATATAGAATATTTAATATGAAGATCAAAAGGAAGTTATAACTTCTCATTTCATTCCCTTGTCTTATAGCTAGTTAATTACAAGGAAGATAATGTCGTTCAAGTCAAGGTACATACTCTTAGCCTTACGTAGAATATTTTTTCAACTTATCTACATTCCACGATGATAGCCTGTCGTAGTGTCTACCAAAGATAAAACCTAACTCGGTCTCACTATGCTACTAGCAAGGGCAAGTAAGGGGTCGAACCCACGGGAAAAACGTGTTAAGCACTGACTAGTTATTGAAGCGACAAGCTAAGCCATGAATAATGTTAAGAGTGTGGACACAAACACTATTAACATGAGAGGAACAAACAATTAAGGCACTAGGATTGGGGTTTCAGCACACAAAACACACATGTAACAACCGAAAACAATCAATGAGGCAAACGAACATGAATCAATCGATAAGGGGGACTTGCTAAGGTCCTAACCACTCTCTCAAGCTAGTTAGGAGAACCTCACTTGCAATCCAAGACTTGTTCTCCTAGCTCGGTTTGGGCATAAAAGTCAAGAAAGCTAGTAACATCCCTATAATCTGCCCCTGTATTCATGGTTCCTTCATCTAAGTAGCTAGGAGGAGTTCACCTAAGAGTTCAACTTTCGTTCCTTCATCAAAGGTCCCTAAAAAAACTATCATGATAGCTAAGCATGATAATCGAAAATGGAGAAACGATGTTGGAAGCGGGTTTGGCAGGTCACCGTTCCTCCAAAGTTCCAACATTTCTTATGGAGAGCTTGTCATGGGATGCTAGCCGTGATGGAGCGTCTTCACTATAGGCATATGGTCCAATCGAGACTGTGCAATATTTGTGGTGGTTTGTAGACACCCGAAAGTGTCTCCCCAAATTTAATAGTCGATGAAGAAAAGTGCGACACTTCGAAATAGATTGGATTCCGAAAGTTGTGATGAAATCCATAAATCAAACACATTTCCATGAGTTGAATTAAAGTTGAGTTCGAAATCATACACCGAGAGCCCAGTAATAAGGGAAAATATTTATTTTAATTATTTTCCATTTTTAAGGCCATTTCTCTTAGCAAAATAATTTTTAGAATTATTTCTAAACATCATTTCTAAGATTTTTCATTCTCATCTTATTTTTCTCATTTTTCTAAGTTCGCCAGTATTTTTAAATAATTTTTCCGATTTTTCTATGATTTTAAAAGTTTGCGAAAGTGATTTTTCAAAACAAATAAATTCAGAAGTTCTAAGAGAAAACAAGAAAATTCGAAAATGATCCGGAATATTCTAGAAGGTTAATCTTGATCTCTAAGGAAGCCAAAATCAGATAAAGGATAATCCTTAAATAACATATTAGATCCAAAAAATACAGATGCAAATTCCCGAACGAAAGGTAGATAGCAGGGACAAATCGTATATACAATAAGCTGAATGGGCAGCCACGTCAGCCTGATTCGTATATACGAATGGTGGCTTCGTGTATACGAATGGGAGATTTGTATATATGCTTGGTATGAGCGTATATACGAATCCTCCACCGTATATATGCTTGTCTCAACGTATATACAAATCTGTTTTCTGCTATCTTTTATCCTTCGTATACGCTATAAAGACATGCTCTCGGTGCTTAATCTAACATCAACGAAAATCAACGATCGATCAACGAAAAGCCTTGTACTAATTGTAATTCAAAGCTATAAAAAATCTCTCTCTTAAATTCAATCCACAAAACACAATCCACTCACAAAATCAAAAGTCACTCGAATTCATCGCGACTTTCGGAGTCGTATCATTGCGGATTTAGGTACAAATTCTGAGGCTATTCAATCTAATTCTCTCTTTTCTTTTATTATTGATCTTGATCAATATAATACTTTGAGTTTATTTGATTCGCTTTTGGTTTACAAACATAAAAATCATCTTATTTTCAATCGTTTTTGTTTCATCACAATCGTTTGAATTATTATTGTCAATGCTAACAATCTCTTTTGTTYTGATAAGCGATTCATTCGGAAGCAAAGCTTTTAATACTCTAACCTTTTTTTTCTTTTGTTTTGGTAGCGATACAAAGTGAGTAAATTCACATATATTCGACTTTTGATTTCTACATATATTATTCTTGATTTTTATGCATATGACTCTTTCGATTGCTTAAACAAGACCGAAATTTGCTTAAATCACCTTAAATTCAAATTAATAATGGACGAACGGATTTTAGGCACCATAATAATTGATTAATGCGAAGTGGTCACGATTATTAGGTTAGTTAGTGATGCAAGTATAATAGAAATCCACTTTTGTAGGTTACCGCACGTTTTAAGGTCAAATCAATAGGCTCTTTGAATTCAATAATTATGATTCGTGGAACTACAATGAGACCGAGTAGAGGCTGCTACATGCAGGTGGATTAGGTCAAAGATTTAGTCCGTACCATGTCCCCGAACCCACAATCTGGTTACCAGACCTAATAGTGTGGACATTAGTTTGGCACCAATATTTCGGACGTCCGTGATTAACTTGTATAGGCACGATGGCGATCCCCTTTATCGAAAACACACTCCAACCGCATTCACATGTAGATTCCATGACACAATTCCATGACATTGAAGTTGAGGTCAACCCCTTGAAGGGGGCGAAGCCTTACAGTTTTTGGCGACTTCACTAGGGATAGATAATCACCATTAGGTGAGTGGACAGACTTGAAAGTCTCATAGTTCCATCTTCATAATTAATTGGATTATGCATGTGATCCCTCGCATAGGGTCACACTTTAGGCTCCTTGGTTTCAATATGGGCATGTTTTATGCTCGAGATTGCCCTAAAAGGGGGATACTACCTTGGTGCATGTGGTTATTGGATCACATGGCTAAGGCAAGTCCCATCCTGCTTATGATGTGTGTGCACGTGTTARAAGAGWTAACTTGGCCATACATCGCTAATTCTAGTGGTGAAATTTTGACCAAGKTCTACTTTTAAGCATGGTACCTTTCTTGACAAAGTCTATCTTCTCAATGCTTTCGACAAAGTCAAATTTTGGGAAGAAYGCATTCACCTCCTCTGATTTCTTGTGAAGCTCTTCGWGCTCATCAGCATCTGATTCCTACTTGAAGGATCCACCAACTYCGAACRTGCTAGTAGTRGCATCCGACCTTCGAAGGTCTGATGCTCCTTATGTACCTCCTCATCACCTTCGACACCTAATACATAGGGAATGGTATATGAGTCAAACTAACCCTRAGGATCTGGGTTGCGAGGAAAATTAAGTAGAGTGTCTTGCGAACTCTTGGACCTCCTTCGTAAGTATACTTTGAAGACTGCGACCCACTAGGGGTTCGCCTCCCYAATAATTCGGGGTTTAACCCATAGGCGTTCAAAATGCAAACCTTTGTGGGATGAGCATTTGGCCTAAGAATAAAAGTGCAAACCAGAGTAGATAATGTACCTAAGAGTTGATGCCTCTTCGCATCAGGTTCGGACAGCGATGGGGTATGTTGTCCCATCTCTTTAAGATGCTTCRTAAAAGAAGATTTCTCCGGSTTGCGATGGTCCATAGCATGACCAGAGTGCGAAGCGTCCCCCTTATTCTCTGGAGGAGGAGGAGTGGAAGGAGGTTTCTTTTTCTTCTTCTTTTCCTCTATGATGAGAGGTCCTTTATTTTTGCCAGTGGACGAAGGGTCCARWGACTTATTTTTAGTTCCATCRGCAATAYATGGCTCTCTGATAGTATTGCCAAGAAGAGAAGGCTGCGACTTGTGTTTTTTCTCCTCAACCTGCGAAGAGCTCTTCTAGCCTATTTTTTCCTCGACGTACGAGGAGGATTTAGCCTTCTTCTTCAACATAGRGTGAGAGGACGACGTTGGTGTTTTCTTATTTTCCTCMCCCTTTGAAGAACTTTTGGTCGATTTGCTCTTCTTAAGGGTAGAGACACCCGTTGCCRTTAGAATATCYGATGGATTTGCCAGATTCTGCGAAGCAAGAAAGAATAACTAAGTATCATCGCAGGAATAACAYTAAAGCACCAAATGTGCAATGCTGAAGACACATGTAGTGATGCAACCATTACGGGGTTTGTACCTCACATTTGAGCAAGCGTTCATGCGAGGTGCGACGTCACCGTTTTGTGTTTYCYACACATTTGGTTCGCACAATTAATAAAACCTTATGTGATGGTAAACACTTGAGATATAACTGCAATATTGAAGGAAGACACGTGTGGAAGTGCAATGGTTGATACTTACCCAATATAAGGCATTTCTCTCAGTTGCGAGAGTTTCGTACTKTACTCGCTCCGTGGTTCCTTTCTTGATAGTAGGGAGTGKAACGCAAACTATTTCTGCGAAACAAATCACTTGGTTAAATATAGTACAAAAATACAATTTGAAGTAAGAAGTTGCAAAGCTACCTCTCTGTTGCTCTTCAACCTTGTGACCCCAAGCAAGGTCAAATGCGACCAAAAATTGCGGTCATAAAAGAACTTCGTGAAAGGTACCCAAGACTTGGCCGGGAATAATCACTTTCCGGTTCTTCTCCTTATGAAAGTGCCCCATGCTCCCATAGTCCCAAAATATATGAGCTACTTCTCGTTGTTTGGAGTCAGCCTCAAGTACTCATCTGATTTGAAGGTGTTTTGGAACCTTCTCTACTCCGAAAGTATCTTTGTAGTGCCTATGTCACTTATGTGAACCAGGAAGAAATCAGCCTTCCGATTATTCAGTTTGTTGGGCTTGTCAACTGCAGTCATGTAGCCCTCTTTGTTCGACAATTGGAACAAGCCCGACTTGCACCTACTATTCRTGACTAAGTGGTGCATGCGAAGGAAAAKTCCCATCGACATAGGCCATCCCTTCGACCTGCAGGTAGCGATGTAGCKTAGTATGTGACACCAAGACGTTGGTGTCAGTTGTGRGATGCCTATCCTATAGGCCTTCTTCAAGTMGARGACAAAGGTCTTCAAWGGAAAGCGAAAGCCTAAGTCTACAACGCCTTTGCAAACTGRGAAGGTGTCCTCAGGATTCTGGGTTATACACGACTCCTCCATAMGTATGATGAATTTCTCCTTTACATCTGGCTCGAKAAAGCCAATGTGCGGAGCGTATATGGCTTTGTGCTTCCTCAGTGCGAGAATCTAGTTCTTTCGCACTCGCACTGAGTTAAGACCTTCCATGTCCTTCTTATCATCTTTGCTAGATTCCTCCTCCTCGGCACAGGCTGCTTCGCCCTTAGCTTCTCTTTGTTTCTACAGTGAAGGGAGTAGGAATCATTTTGACGTCATCATTGTCGAATTCAGTCTCTATCGCAGCATCTAATGTTGTATCTTCATCCTCATCCCTGACATTACCACCGCCTCACCCTAAGGTGTTGGAAATCTCATTTCCCTCAACATCCCGTAGATCTAGTCCTCGGGCATTGCTATATCATGCATGAGRAGAGTGTCATAGATGGAACGAAGACTTATTGAATGCGAAGACAAAAAACATAAGGTCYAAGAGCACTCAGTCGCAATTGAACCGAGAAAAGTTGGCATGGGCTCTTCGAAGCCCCCAACTCTGTACTTATTATTAGGCGAAGAGTCCGTTGAACTCGCATTGCTCATGATTATTACTTTGATAAAAAAGAAYAAYYAWWAYG
>SNQN01000237.1:35719-66009 GCA_008642245.1 Bassia scoparia | reverse complement strand
CAGCTAATTACTTTTTTTAAAAAAAATAACAATAAAAATATAACAATCCCCTATCAAGATAAAAAAAATAATACTCCATTACAAGATAAGAACTACTCTTAATCCTAATAATTATCAATAATTGAAAAAAGTTGGTGGTATATATATATATATATATATATATATATATATATATATAATATATATATATATATATATATATATATATATATAGTTATATATATAATACTATATATATATATATATATTATATAATTATATAAATAATATTATAATATATTAATATATAGAGAGAGAGAGAGAAGAGAAGAGAGAGAGAGAGAGTTAGGTTCATCAATGAGCACCAACTTATTGTGTGAGAATATAGAGAACTTTAATCATAAGCCATTTAAAATCAAGCTAAAACAATCCACCATCCATTACTCAAATGATTTTTTTTCATCTTTTCCCTTATCCCACAATTTGTCCTCTCCTCTGCCTAAAGTCTTTCTTTCTCACTCCTTTTTCTCTCTCTCTCCTCTGACTAGTGACACAACTGCCGCATCCCCTCGTCGTCGCTATCACCACCACGGACCTCGTCGCCGCACCAACCCGCAGCCCCCCCCGACGTACCTCCTATTCCTCCCCACGCAAAGACAACCCAACCACCACCCACGACCGTTGTTGCAGCACACCACCAAACCCGCCACGAAACCACACCCGCCATAGCTACCGTTCGCACCATCCTCATTCATCACACCACTCTGCTCGCACCGAATCCCCACTTCACGCCACCTATCATTCGCCCTAAAAACCATAATCACCACTACAACCTGAATCAAACCCAAACAACCACCAATTTCATCGAAACAAATTAACCAAAATATAAACCCTAAACCTGAAATCAGAAGAAATTGACTTGTAAATCGGGTGATTAAAGTTGCTATTGAGGTAATTTTCACGATTTGTGGGTGCGCTGCAATGGAGGTTGAGTTTGTTGGGGTTTCGAAGGAAGTGTGGGTGCTCTGTCGGTTTTTTGGTTGGTTTGCTAGTGCAGAGGATGGGTATGGTGGGGGGTGGGCTTGGCCTGAGTGGATTCGAATGGTAGTGTGGTAGTTGGGCGTCGGCGTTGGGGTGGGGGATGGTAGGTGAGTGGTCGTGTGATGTGCGTGAGGGCTGCGGCTGGCTCAGTGGTGGGCGGCGTATCGCGTGTGCGATGCGCGTGTAAGAGGAAAGAAATGTCTTGTTAAAATGTAAGATAGAGGACAAATCCGTAGAACATGACGATAAAAATGTAAGAACAGATGAATAATCTGAAAAACATTTGCATTAAAAAAATAATGTGAGGACATGAAGCATGATATTTGTCGTAGAACATGAACCGCTAAATCCGTTATAAAACATGTAGTGTAAAAGTGTAGAACATGAAGTTCTCATAGTTCTCACCTAAGGAAGAGTTCTCCATGAGATCCTCACCCTAACAACATACACATACATAATACATACATATATAATATGTAGTATATACATATATATATATAATATATATATATTAATATATATAAATATATATATATATAATAAGATTAAACAAAAAATATTTATATAAAAATAATGTTGTTTACAAACATATTCAAAGTAGCTGGATCGTATGAGAATCTTTATCTTTATAATATAATAATTACTAATAAAGCAACACAACTGATGTCTCAATGCTTACATGGTGGTTTCTAATTAAATATTTTCGCCGCCAAAACATTGATGACATCATAAATATTTTTTTTTTAAAAAAAAGCTCTAACCAAATTAAATCTAGAAAAAAACAAAATTATATAAAACTAATTTAAAACAAACTATATTTAAAAAAAAAACAACTATCTCCATCTCACTTTATTTCAAATTAAATCTATGAATAATAATAAACAATACTATTAAAAAAACAACTATATCCTATCTAAAAAAAATTATATCTTATCGTACTTTATTTTAAAACAAATCTAGAAAAACAACAATTATATCTCATTCCACACTAAAAATAAAAGCGATAATTATTCACATATCACTTATTTAAATTAATTTGTTATATTTAATTAAATACAACCATATAATATCTTTCAATATACGAAGTATATCTTATTTATCTATAAAACTTATCTATATAATACCAACTATTCAAATTATTTAATTTGTCATCAAAAAATTCCCCAAAAAGTTAAAAACATGGCAAAACTCTTCAATTTCATCAATAAATTAAGGCCAATATATAAACGCAAAGGGCATTCTTTCCTAATCCGCCACAGTGCACCCTCACCCATTCTTCCTATTTGTCGATGTGGCATAAATTTGTTCTAAGTACGCACAACAAAGATAAATGGGTCACGTCTTATCATTATAAAAGGGGAGGATATTAGGCAACGAGATTCGAACTTGGCTCGAGTGGTAATTTAGTCAAGTGTCGCCATTAACTATAACAATTCTTTTGCTCATATGGGAAATCATAATAAAAAATTCCATTTGTACCACTTCATAGGGAGAATTTTATTACACCTACCAAAGGAAAAGTTCTCATTTCGCTATTGCATATCTCATTGAATGGTCATATTCATAATCTTTGAAAATGAAGCTATATCGTATTAATTTGGCCAGATCCAAAATCATTACCTAAGCCCTAACAAAGTAATAATTACATTTGTGTCATTATTACATTTTGTAATTGATATTTGATCTCTAATACTCTAATTTGTAACTGAAATAAATTGAAAATTGTTAGTGAAATAAATTTGACAACTGTTACAAAAATTACACTTCAAATTTGGTATGTTTTGTTTCTTCCAATTCCAACTTTTGGTTATTTCGTTTCTTCTGATTCCAACTTCTTCAATTGTATTGCATGTGTTTGTATTAATTGATATTTCTTATGTTTTTTTGTAGATAGTCACTACCTATACATGAGTGAATGACAACTACTCCGTATTGTAAAGTCCTATTAACTCATTGTTTATTGTAGCGGGCTCATCGTAGAGTTAATCTAATATATGTTTTATGTTCTCTATAATTTCTCAAGTGTCTGCTTTTGTAATTCACAAAAGCCAGTTCATCAATTGCAACATATTATCGGCCTTCGAGTTCATTGACCATCCGCTAAAATTTAATTGGAGAAACTTAGGACAAATTGTATCTGCTTACACCTAAGATTTCACAATTTGTAAACTACCACCTTAATGTTTTTTTTTAAATTACCACCTCATTTTATCTATTTCTTTAGTAACCACCACCCTATCGAACATTTTTTGCTGGCCAAATAGCCAAGATTATAGTTTTTGGAACCCACTAGCCTGGATTTGATCCAGTAGATTTTAAAAACTTAACAATTAGAGTTCAAACAATCTCAACCATTAATTATGAAACAACGTGTTCATTATATTTTTTCTGAAAAATATGCTTAACTTTTCACCCGAATTCATATCTTATTTTTATTTTTTCAACAAATCTTTAACCCTTAATTTGGAATGTATTGGTTGAGATTAAACTCACTGTAGAGTTTTTTTCAACTATACTGGATCCAATTTATTGTTTGATTTTGGTTATTTAATGGTTAATTGCAAGTTGTCTTCGTACAGAAAAAATTGGAAATTAGATTAATAAGATGCTTCAATGCAGCAGCAGCCTCTATCTGCAATGGTAAGGTACCATATCAGGGAGGATACAAAAAGGCAATACCAATATATCGCCACCCAAACATCCGCAAAGCCTTGTCCCTCGTTGCTGCACCACCCTCTCACATATTCTCGTCACAAGTCATTTACATCGCCTCAAACAACCCATACCGCCACCCGCCTCACAACCCATACCGCCACTGCCTAACAAGATTCAAGCGAATATTCTCCAATCAATCCAACAAAATCCAGCAACACACCAAAAATTGACAAAAGTAAGACAAGCCCTGAGAGAAATTAAACCCAACAACGACAAAAAACAAACAGAAAGATCTATGAAACTAAAATGAAACCCAATGAGAAGGACCTTGCCGACAAGAATGACGAAAAACACGGAGGGTTAGTTGAATTATGGACCTTGCGGTAGATGACACGAGATCGTAGGGTCGGTTCGTCGGCTGTTAGCAGCAGCAAGGACAAGGCTGTTGGGTAGCGATAATTCTAATTGAATGGTTTGGGGAGTTGCAATTATTAACAAAAATGCCTGCCAAAAATTCATTTAATTGAAAATAAACCTTAAGTCTAAAACAATTAATGCAATACCAATTAAAATAACCAAACAAATATTAAATGTGGTGGTTAGTGGTCCAAAGCTCATAAGCTTACTTTTGCACCCAAAAATGGTGCAATAGGTGGTGGTCTTTAAAAAAATGAAATAATACGTGGTAATTTTAAAAAAAATAAACATTAGTGGAGTTTACAAAATTTGAAATCTTACGTGGTAATATAGATACGAATTATCCTAAATTATGATTGCTAGAGCACTAAAAACTAAGGTTCTTCTTAACCACGCAGTTCTAAAATGATTTTCCTGCCTTTTTGTTTTCCTTGTTGTGTTGTGAAAAGGGATGGAAATAGATTTCACAAAGAGGAAAATGTCACTTTGGAAAAGGAAAATCATATTTCTTGGTAGAGAAGAATGCCATAAGCTCCTCACTTATTCTCCCTTATTCATTTTCCCATCCTCCTCATTCATTTCATTTTTCTTCTTCCTTCGTGGTTTTCCTCTAACAAACAAACAAAAGAAAACTTTTTTGAAGTCAATATTTTCATAGGAAATGATATTCCTGAAAAATTATTTTTAATTGCTTAGGAAATTGATTTTTCATGAAAATTATTTGCCTTCGAAAACAAACAGAGTTTTAATGGGAAATCCAAATCTACTAAACAATAAATCTTGTCAAATACCAATTTTAGTATTTAAATAATTTCCTACACTAATCTTCTATTGCTAGATGTATGTATTCTTTCAATGACGAACAAACATCAGTATCAAAAATCATGTTATTGTATATGTTGTCCAACATTGGTATACAAATAAGCTAATACTTTTGTATCCATTATCATGAATATATCCTTATCCTTACATATTAAACGTTTATAAGAAGTTCATTGTTCACAAAATGAACAGTGTGAGGAAAATGAYCAGTCCTTTCACTGTGCATTGTTGCTATCAGCRGTTGGATTGGTTTCATCTCAGCCATCGGTCCAAAACAATACCCTAAATCATTGCAGAGCTTCTATCTTTCATCATATCTCTCTAACCTTCCTTCACSTCTCTCCTCTCGAACCACCACACATGCCAAAATCTCCCCATCACCTTCGATCGTCCCATAGCTCACATTCTCGCCTGCAACCCTTGCCATTTTTTCTATTAATCTGCAAACTTTAATCTTTTGAGAGAGAGAGAGTTCCATGAACATGACGCGTCAAATCGATTCTCGGCATTTTGGTAAAGCTTCAAATTCTGCCCCCCCCCCCCCCTTTTTTTTCTTTAACGACATGTTTATGGTTGTTTTTGCTTGGAACTCGAAGAATTGAACTTTTGTTATGAGTTTTTTTGTTTTTTTAGGGGGTTCTGAACTTCAAAATTCACAAAGATTTGATTTTCCAAGCTTTTTCGTTTCGAATTTCTGATCGGAATATTCGGACTTAATTTTGATTAGGCTAGATTCATAACAGTTCTTCGAATTTTGATTTCAGATTTGTTGTTCTTTGCTTTTTCTGGAATTAGTTAGGATATATGTTTGGAGAGTTAGATCGTGCAATTGGAGCAAAAGGTAACTAATTAAATTTTTGATACCAAATGAAAACTCTTGCAAAAATTCGTACTTGAGTTTTTTTCGTAATTTTTGAAGGGTTTATCAATAATTTGATTTTTTATTTGTTATACCCAACGAAAACTCATGCAACAATTTGTATTTGAATACAATTTTATGGTTTGAGTTTTGTGTTTTTGTTTAATTTTACAGTGAATAGGCCATTGAATTTTGCAGGGAAGAAGCATACAAAAAGTAGGGTTTCAGTTTTATAAGGTATTCTTCTTACAATTGAGTTCAATATGTGTAGAATTGTTTATGTATTTATAATTTTGTTGAAATATTGAGTTTTGTTTTGGATTATTTTGCTGATTTTGGTTGAGTTTTGTTCGAATTCATGTTCTTTTGGACATACTGTTTGAATTTTGTGTTCTATTATATTATTAGTGTTTCGTGTTTGAATTGGCTGGAATTATGCAGCAATATTCAAGAAGAAAGTTTAGACTTAAAATCGAGCATAAATTCAGACAATATTGGGACATGTTTGTTGTTTTTTGGGTAGTTTTCTTGTAGTTTGTTATACATTATCATGTTTAACCAATTTTTGGGTCAGACCATTTATTAATTACTTGGAAGTGTTTAGAACAATGANTACAAAAAGTAGGGTTTCAGTTTTATAAGGTATTCTTCTTACAATTGAGTTCAATATGTGTAGAATTGTTTATGTATTTATAATTTTGTTGAAATATTGAGTTTTGTTTTGGATTATTTTGCTGATTTTGGTTGAGTTTTGTTCGAATTCATGTTCTTTTGGACATACTGTTTGAATTTTGTGTTCTATTATATTATTAGTGTTTCGTGTTTGAATTGGCTGGAATTATGCAGCAATATTCAAGAAGAAAGTTTAGACTTAAAATCGAGCATAAATTCAGACAATATTGGGACATGTTTGTTGTTTTTTGGGTAGTTTTCTTGTAGTTTGTTATACATTATCATGTTTAACCAATTTTTGGGTCAGACCATTTATTAATTACTTGGAAGTGTTTAGAACAATGATAGTTTTAATGCTTTTTAGCAATCTGACCAGAGATTTGGTTTATCATATATGTGAAAAATTTTATTATATGTAAACCAAAATTTATCATACCTCTTTTGAAATGTGTGCTTGGAGATTTGGGGTTGCTGTTCAGAATATTTGATAGGATTGGTGTGTTTTGTGGGTTGTGACARGTTGTACATTTCAATATGGTTGAGATCAATTTGGTTTGGGTTTGTTTACCCTTGATTATGATGGAATYCTTTTATACCTATTGTCTYTTCGTGGTGGTCTGTTGTTTGTTTAATTGAGTTATGCTAAAATGTAGTTAAGTACGGTGTGTTGGAGGGTGGTGAGAATCTTGTGGGTGTTGAAATAAAACAATGGTGTGGGTCTTATACATTATAGCTGTGTGCCTGTGTGGGTCTTGATATTCATGGGATGTCCCTTACGATTTAAGCCAAGAWAGAAGGACAGACTTCTTAAGTCTTTCAAATTTCAAGCTATTCTTGTAGAAGTTGATAGGCAAAATCTTTTATTGAGATTTGAAACTCGGGTTTWAGTTTTCCTTTTGTCCATTTATTAAACTAACCTAAAGGGAAGTAGCATAACACCTGGTTTTGCATATTTCATATGCAGAGGATAATGTATGATGTACAACTGGATTGCTTGAAAAGAATGTCAGAAGGCTATGTAGATAACTTTGATCGTCCTGCTTGTTGTTCCAACAATAATTCTTTATGTGTTGACAAAAGTGTGCACTTAGTAGACACGGAGGCCACTCTTTTGATTGAACAATTAAAAGAGCAGGTAAACTTTCTTTTATTTTTGGTTCTCACTCRTTACTCGGTTAATCTACTAGCTTTTCTTTTGTTCAATTGTGTGTTGTTGCACCTTGTGATTATATCTTAGTTTAAGATGTTAGAAACGGAGAGATTATCAAGTGAACATGACACAAAGAGGACTATTGATTTTCAAGAAAACCAGAGCGCTTGTGCAGAGAAAAACATGAAGAGTATTTTGGTTTCAAGTTCACTTTAGCTTTAGCCTAAATTCTAATTATACTCTTGTATTTAGAAAATTTTATATTTTGTATACTAAATTACAATCAAGAGCTATTTTAGTTCATTGATATGTTGTACATGTAATCCTTAATACGAGTCCTGCTAATGTTCATTTAATTAATGAGTCCTGTTAAAGCCATTATTGATGACCAGTCTGTAAAGAGTCCTTTTTTTTCTTCTTCCGATCAATTAATTCCATAGTGAATTGATGTTGCATTGCATGTATAGGTGTAGTCTTTGTTTAATATGAAAATATTGAATGTTTGTGATTCTCATCAACATTGAAGAAAAGACCGTTATAGTTGCTATTGCGTTGTGGTGTCACACTAACACATTGTGATTAACTATATTGAAGAGTTCTTAAAACTTTAAATGTACATGTTGGTAATCTTATTCCTGTTGACGGACCAAAACATAGAGTTGGTTAATTGGTAGTATTAAGTGAAGTCAGAATTTAGGAAAGCTTTTTTTTATCTTCCTCTTTGTACAAACTTGATAATATAGTATGATTCGCTTGATGATTCAATTTCATCAATTTTTCACTTCCTATTTTATTTTTTTTCACTTCAATTTCGCTCGCATTGCACTTTATCATCAAGGTTTTGTCACTTGATGATTGTATGATTTATTTCATTTTGGTTTCAATTTTGCTCGATTTCTATTCGTTTTTGGTATCTTGGTTGTTTCTTTTTGTTTTAACTTTTGGTCAAATTTGAATCAAAATTTCTATAGGATCTATAAATCTGATAATTTTTTATTCTATCATTTTCAATTTTTTTTGAATTTTTGTTTTGTTAATGATGGTGAGAATTTTGTGGTGTTAAGATGTTTTCATGTGATTCTATTTTCAGTTTGATCTCAAAAGATATAAAGTTTGTATTCTTGATTACGAGCTCATCTTCTTTTCATTGGCAGTTTTTGTCGTGTTGTGAAAATCCTTCCCATTTGCTGTTAAATGCGATGCTCATAACACTGGAGGAATGCTGGAGTGGAGATTTGGTTTTGGCTTAGTCCTTCACAAATTTGGTTTTGCAATTGTCATCATGAGAATCTCCAGTTTTTCTAACAAAAATTCTATTTTAGGGTTCTTTTATGAAAGCACATGATTTAGTTGGGATTATATAATTATTGTTGTTTGTCTGATTTGAGATCTTGCGTATGTTAATTTTGCATTAGTATGAATATGGTTAATGGGATATGGAATATATGAAAAAAGCAAACTTTATTTATTTGAATTTTAATAACAGAGAAAATGATGAGTTTGGGTGATTTTGATTGGAAAATGCTTTGACTTTGTCAATGACGAAGAAGAAAGAAGAGACTATTGTCAATTCAATAAGGAATGAAGTAGCTGAGAAGTATGTTCTGTCTGTCTTTGCTTTTGGAGAGTATAAGGGAACCTTAAATTCAAGTAGTTCAGAGATTCTCTCAAGTCATAAACAGAGAGAAAATGGAGTAAATTCCTCAATTTCTTTACGATTGCGTTTGTGTTCTTTCTCTAACGTTTGATTTTGATTCGATTTTGCTCAGTCTTCGTTTTCTAGTTGGTTTAACTCCCTTTTTCAGATCAAATTTTGCTTTTTTTGTTTGTTTTTATTTGCTTGCCTTTTCATTCGATTTCAGCTCATTTTTTATCTATATTTCGTCTCATTTTCCAGTCCGATTTCGCCATGTTTTCAGGAGTTGTGTTATTTGGATCTTAATATATTGTCATTTTGTCATTTCATAGTCAAACTAAGCGAATCAAATCTGATATGTTCCGTTCAATCCCAAAATTAATGGAATTTTATTGTTTTTGATTGTTGCAGAAGGAAGGAGTGATTTTGGATGTCATTCTCTATTATGTTTGGTCCTTGTTCCCAGGTAAGAGGACATGGTCAAGAACATATCAGTTTGCATTACTGAAGTCAAGTATTCTTTTTGAAAAGGACTTACTTGTTGTCCCTAATTCTTTCGTGAAATAGCATCTCATTAAGCTTTTAAGAACACACATATAGACCAATGGTAAGTTTTTATTAAGTTGTGAGTCTACTTTAGTTACAATTAAAACAAATTGTATGAGGTTTGTTATTTGATTTTGTTTAACATCCTATTTAATGTACAGTAAGTTAATTTTGTTTATAATTGTAGGATATGATCATAAGATTGATTAGTATGTGTGGGGGAATATGCATGTAAAGATGTCTCTGTATAATTATGGGGTATTACCTTATGGAGATATGTAAAGTAGGAGGATAAGTTACGGTTTTATGATGTCGTGGATGGAAGAATCAACCAACAAATACAATAAAAATTCATATTTTCTCCTTTTTGTATCTCATGAAAGAGAAGAGAGACAATGGTTATAATCAATTGAAAAGATTAATGACGCTTGATGCAACAATTTGTATTACTYCATAATTGCCTGACCATTCGATCTTGATTRAATTGGATGCAATTTTCTAATGGTTGTTTATTTGATTAAGTAGACTGTGCATCAAGTTTATGGACCGGGTATAGTTGTTGAATATGTCTGTAATTAATTGAAATGGGATGCATGTATATGGTGTATTAAGTATAAAATTAGGGTCCTCATAATAGTCATAAAGAATCAATCAATTATGATACAATTTTCGAAACAACAACAGCAACAGCCTCGTGATATTAATGTAGAGGGAGAGAATGATCGTGAGGGCTGGACAAGGGATGCACCTAAGTAAAATGTACAATAGCATCACTAGGAACAACAATAGTGGTAAAAAGTTTACGGAAAGTAAGCGACGTATATTGGTGACTGCCATATATTGTAATGCCTAAGTGAACACTTGCTCAACATCATTGCCACTATATATAGTATTCATAATGTTATCAAAGCTATGCTTAATTGRTTATTGTAGTTTGRACAAAAATAGTTTTGATGTGTTTGTACAATAGTATATATTAAGTATTAATGAAAGATGTCAAGGTTGATTTGATGTGCTAAGTTAATTATTCTTTGCATTTTCAGCAATTAAACAACCTTCATGAGGTAACCCATTTCAAAAAACTTTCGTATAGTACACCGTCCGGGGCTACGTTTATTTTTTTTTAAAAAAAATAATTAGATAAGATTATAATTATTTGCTTTTTTGAGAAAAAATATAAATTGTTTTCTTTATCAAAAATAAAAACAAAATAAATTGTGCAACGCACGACCGACACAGGGCTATAGAGAGAATAGTGATTAGTAAAAGTTTTATTTCATCACTATATTTTATTATTTATTTTTTTCTTTTTTTCATATGTAATTTTTTAATTRTATCATAACAATCCTTTCTAAAAAAATTTTTACCATGTTCCCATCAAATTCTTTAATTTTTGTTATTTCTACATTTTCATTCAATACTTGGGGAAAGATTTTTGTATATATATATATATATATATATATATATATATATATAAACTCGATTATTTTTTTCTATATAAATCGTGCATTGCACGGGAAGCTAATCTAGTATATATATATAACAATGAAATTAATTAATGATGCTAGTAATTATTCAGAAAATGATGCACTATTTGACACTTTTTATATGAATTAATAACATGAATCCTCTATAAGGTTTGGTCATGTATATAAACTCGGGAGCAAAAAAAATTATTCTTTTGCCTTATTTGCATTTTTAGTATATTTATGTTTTTTTCTATGAGGAGTATATTTATGTTGATAATATTAGTGTTAACAAATTTGATTTAAATGGCTTTGATAGTTTAATTGCGGCTACTAAAAGTCAATAACATACACAATATTAATAAGGAACACAAGGTAAAGYAGTTTCCTAAATAAAAAGCCATTATCCTTTTACATGTAAAACCTAACGTAAATTGATAGGTTATATCAAGGATACATTTAAGGTCATATTGCCTAAAACCTCAGGTTGAGAGTCCATGCTGACTTATATTAGAGATCCACATTCATGGGGCTCCCCATATATCTCTCTCATCGCCTCATTAGTTTACCTCATTTTCCATTAACTTCATTTGTAAACCTTCATTCTCATCTTACAATTTTTACCCACATCATGGGGCTTCCATTTACTTTCTCTCTCCAATTATTCCTACCACACCACATTTTTCTCCCTTCAACTTTTCCATATTCATGTAAGTTTCTAATTACAATGAGAGCCACTTTATTTATTAAAAAAGAAAAAAAAAGAAAGGGATCACATAAATGGGACGGAAGGTCCCTTTGATTACCTCCACTTGATTTTTTATGAGATGGGAAGCAATCACAAATGTCAATTTTGTGAAATGTGGAGCTTCCCTCCCCATGAATGTGGATGCTCTTAAGGATCTCATGTTCTCTGTTCCCTATTAACAGATGGTCTTAATCTTTCAACTGACAATCATGACAGCAACGTTTGATTGTATGAAAATATGGAAATAACACAACATACAATATCCACACTTCCGTATTCCTATATATGCAATGTAATTGGAGAACGGTTATAGCACTCTCGGTTTTAGTAATGTCAAACTACTTTCAAAGCATTATTTACAATAACAAGATGACCATCCATTTACAAAATGAATTCCATTTAATAAACAATGGAACAATATATATGTCAAACAACCCGGGCGTCGCCGGGCTCACAAACTAGTTTTTTCATCAAAAGATTTGTTGGTCAGCTTAAAGAAGGCGAGTTACGCATCATCACCAAATATGCCGTGGAGGAAAATAAAGGAGACTATTGACCAACAAAAACATCCTTACAAGATTAATTTTTTCTCAATTAAAGTAAGAATTTGTTAAGAGAACTTACATATTCTAATGTGTGGTTTACGTCGGTGTCATTTGAAAATATATCACCAAATTAGTTGGATGATACATACTTAGTAGATATGTTACATAACATCTATTTTAATATTATTTTAATTTGTATATAATTTGTTTCTTATTCTATACGGTTTTCGAAATTTTGTTGTCTTTCTTGAACAAATATTATTACGTAAGTAAGCAAATTTGGCACCCTTGAGTATATTAAACGAAGCAATAACACTTAAATAAGCTTTCATGGAACTCAATGATATAGATTAATGTAGTTTTCATTTCTTTGAGAAAAAAACTTTATTATATGATCAATTTTTAACATTGCAATTTGAATTTATAATAAGCATCTTATAAATGTTTTCTTTATTGTAAAAATTGAAAAAAAATCTAAATACTAAAAATGCAGAAAAATTTTCCATCAAAAAAGTATTAATGACGTCATAAATTTAATAAGAATGATATTATTTATATTAAATTAAATCTAGTTATCATCTCATATTTATAAATAAATAGGAAAAATTGGGGATAAATACCTAGTTTTGGGGCCTTTTTGAAATAAATACCTAATTTCAGATTTATTTTACTTAAATACCTAGATTCGTCGAAAAATTTAAAAATCAGTACCTCGTACCAGATTTCTGTTAAATCTTAACAGAATTGTTAAATTTTAGTGGGCCCCAAAGCTCACCATTACCCTCTCCCTCACGTGTGCCATGGTCCTCCTCCAACCTCGTTAACTGCCACAACCACCCCCAACCAATCACCACTGCCACCCTAACGGCTACCACTCCAACGACTCCCACTACAACCCCCATTCGCCAGCACTACCACCACCCATCCACTGCACTATCAAAAATCAACTAAGAGCATGAAAATCAAATAAAAATACCAAAATTGGAGCAAAATAAAAAAATCAACCACAATAATCAAATTGCTAAATCCAAATCTCAGAATAATCAAACACAAAATCGGAAAAAATTGAAAATTTACTCAAAAAAAAAAATCAAACCCCAAAATAAAAATTTACTAAAAAAAATCGAAAATTAACCCAAAAAAACAAAATTAAACCAAAAAATGACTGTTAGTACCCCTCAACATAGCCCACCCTACAACTACTCACCACCACAACCCAAATTGCCAGCCAACCCAATTCGCAACCCACACGAGCAACCCACCGAGCAACCCAAATCGCAACCACAAATTAAAGTACCTAGATTGGAGCCGCCACTCAAGCTAAGAGCCGTCGCCGCGCCGAATCGAACGCCACAATTGACTGTTGCTGTTGTTGCTTAACCCTATTTGCGATCCTTCTAATTTTTATTCGTCGCTTTGATTTTTCTTTGTTTGCTTTAGGTTATGATCAAGGAATGAGATGAAAGTGATTAGAAGTATTGCAGGAAGAAAAGGGGGAAAATTGGAAGAGAGAGAGAGAGAGAGAGAGAGATGGAGTAATGGAGGATAGAGATGAAGGAAATGAAGGAGATGAGAATCGGGAAAGAAAATGAGGGTGGTTAGAAGAATTGACATGTGGGGCCACGAAAATTAATGTATCCGTGAAGTTTTGGGCAAAAATCGTTATGTGGTACCGATTTTTAGGCTTTACGTCAAAACTAGGTATTTCAGTAAAATAAATTTGAAACTAGGTATTTTATTTTCAAAAAAGCTCCAAACTAGGTATTTATCCCCAATTTTTCCAAATCAATATATATTTTAAAAAAAAAACAATTATACGAGATACAACTAACATATATCATAACTTACTATCAATATAAGATTACTAATATCATACTTCCATTCTACCTTGGTGCAATGACTTACAAGAAAACAAAGCTACGGATTATGATTTGCTAGTTGATAAAATGACCAAAAGGATCAAGGTTTGGCGTAGCAGACACCTTTCTTATAGTGGAAGGCTTTTACATACTTGTCAATGTTGTTCTCATGTCTATATGTGTTTTACCAAACTTAGATTTTCATTCTCCCCAAATCTGTTTGCACAAGAGTAATGCATTGCAGAAACTATCTTTGGCATGGAGGTAATTGATGTGAGGAAACCATGTTATGCAGCTTGGTATGAAGTTTGTCATTCCAAGGCAGAGGTGGTTTAGGTGTGAGAACATCTTCCTTTGGAATCAGCTGCAGTGGGAAGACAGATTTGGGCTACAACACATAAAAAGAACAACCTATGGGTTCGTTGGGTCCATGCCATCTATATTTCTAATATGGATGGTGGTCTTATATACACCATACCCCTGTTGAACTAGCTGGTTTGGAAAACTATCTTCAAGACAAAGGATGCTTTGGGCAATCATATTCAGTACCTTGGTAACAATCATTATATCATCAAGAATGTGTATGAGCATATCTACCCTCAAGAACAYAATTGGAGATGGAGGAAAGCTACTTGGAATAGATGCACTAGTCCTACATAGATCGATTTATTCTTTGGTTAACACTAAAAGGAAGATTGCCCACTAGATATAGGCTTTATATATAAGTGGAATGTTGTGGATGATACCAATTGTTGTGTGTGTGGATAGGCAGTGGAGTCCAGTGAGCATTTATTTTTCAAGTGCCATTTTAGCAGGGCTTTTTTTATCAAGACATTAGCCTTTGGCTTGGCATTCGCAAAACTGAGRCATCCTTYCAGATTGTCACATGGRTTCAARGCTGCAGATTCGGGAGATTCAGGAAAGAAGTTTGCTATGTTGCCATGGCAGCTGTTGTGTACTTCATCTGGAGGGCTAGGAATGATGTGTTATGGAATGGAAAAATGGCGACTATTGAGCATACTATCATGTCTATAAAGGAGTGTGTCAAACATAGAATTAGCCAACTCAAAAGGAAAYCTTCTATTTTTGATATTAGGTGGTTTCATTCTTTGTAATATGTTTTTTGAGGTTGTTAAACCTGTGTCAGGCTTCATACATGGCTTGTCTTGTGATGTTGTTTTGTCTTGTTTTTGGATGTTTTGGTGCAAATAATAATTCTTTCTTGCTTTTCAAAAAAAAAAAAAAAATTAAATTAAAAAAATACTAGATAACAAATATATCCTAAAAATTATATAAACAATTACTAAAGATTTATTATACAAATTTGTCTTTAACCATTATTTTTTAATCAAAAATTGACAAATAATTTTGTTAAAACCGTGCATRGCACATGACTAATCTTGTGTTACAATATTTTTAAACAAAATGCATAAAACTAGACTTTAATGCTGTAAATTGATCTACCTTTAACAAAATCTATACCATGAAGAATTTTTTTTGAGAATTTTAGAGATTTGTTTTAATTGGGGTTTTTTTTAAAAGAATAAGAAATAAAAAATTGAGAATAAGAAAATGCAAGCTTGGAGCTCAAGAAGTAACAACGAAATCAGAAGAAGTTGGTTTCCTTTCGCGCCAACTGCTTTAATCCTTCTGGTAGGCCCCACTCTAACAACCATTTTCCCCCAATTTTATTTCTTCCTACTTCATCATTCATCTTCTTTCAACTTACAATTTCTGAATTTTCGTAACCCTAATTTTTCTTCCTTCAATCGAATTGTAAATGCCTAATTTCTAGGGTTTGCTTCTTCTTCTGTTCTTTTCTCTCTCCTCGCAATCATCGCGTTTAATCTCGAAATGGACGGTCAGAGCAAGCCAACTAACCACCAACATTTGGGGTTTGGTGAGTTGCGATTCTTTATTTTAGTGTTTTTTTGGTGATGTGATTGTTAAGCTTATTGTTAACTAATTTCTGAGTTCATGTTTATTGCAATGGAAGAATGTATGTTTTATTGGTATATATTAAGATATCTTGCTTACGTTTTACTCACATATCGTTATCTAGCTACCAACTGATTGTTCTAGCTTCACTTTGAATTTTTGGTTCGGTCATTTGATGTTTCTACTTCAGCTAATTTGACCATATCTTTTATTAATTGAATAATTCAAGGGATTAAAAAATGAGTAAAAGTCTGCTGTGGAATTGGTATATGGATGTTGTCAATTTATTTGGTTACAAGTGAAATTTGTAGGGTGTGAAAATAGAAAAAATCCTCTTGGGAAAAAGGGAATTTTGAGTAACAATTAGGGGATAGAATTTTGAATTGTTACTGCAATTCATCAAGGAAGAACGGATATATTAGGCGATTGAGTATTAGGAAGCTCAATGGGGAAGCTAGGTTCTCCGAAAAGTCCACATCCTCATCCTGCTAATGTTGACTTCTTGTTTGGGATGAGAGAGTGCCCGCTGAAGTGCTCTGAAACTACACCCAATTATGACCCCTACATAGGGAGGAGGATGCCCGGAACAGATAACCATTGGATGAAGACTTTTCTGCTTGGTAGTTTAAAAGGTAATATGGTTAGTACAATGGCGGGAAAGCAAGGATATTTTAAAGGAACTTATGGTGGGAAACGCCAAAATTGGTTTCACAAGAATTTAAGGTCAATTGGTTTTGCTATTGGGATGATGGGTTTCTTGTTTTGGTTGGATTCCCTCATATTTGTGGACTTTGAACCTGCAAATTTTCACAGAAGTTCGGTCTTAGAAACTAGCAGGTGGAAGGTAGTGTAGCTAAATTTTGTTTTGTTTCATCTAACAATGGCTTTCATTATGTGTCTTAGTTGTTTCTAATCTTAATTTTTTAGGGAAATCTCTACAAGATTATTGGCTGTATGCTTTATTTTTCAGATTAAAATTTCTGGCTATATGATTTTTACTTTGTTCATATACTTTACAGTCCACACCCCATATTTTCATAGGGAAAACATATGAAGGCTTTAGTTGCTTACGTACATTACGGAGGAAAAAAAATCTATGAAGCCCTGTTCTTTTAGTGAATAAATGTCTTACACTTGAGTGTCTATTGAGCTCCATGAACTACTTTTTACCCCAATGACCTTTGCAGTAAAAAAGGCCTCCCTATACTTGAGCATTTATGTCAGTAGCAACTAATTTAAGTTGTGTGCTGACTGTCAAGTGTCAAAAGATGGCTTCTAAGTGAAAATGATGTTTGGTTTTGTGTGTTGCAGTTAWATGTAAAACTTYGCGACTTGCCAAAGATCAATTTGACAAAGTCCTTCCGCAATGAATTTCTAATGGTGCTGTTAATTGCTATATTACATTAAATGATGATTGTTCAACTTCTAATTATTGCACCCAAAGATAATCACTTTGTTCATTAATAGCTACTCAACTGATTGGGTGGTTGCTTTAATCACTGGGATCTCCTGGACCAACTTCTAGCTGCGCTGCAGGGTTTCTACTATTCTCACATGTTAGTATAGATTTTAGTATTTATCTAAAGGAGAAGATTCYGGCTTATAATTTAGATCTTTTCTACTGCTCTATAATATATATAGATGACCTTATGATATTGTTTCGTTGTCAGAAATCATTCATTCTGGCCTTTCTGGGGCATCTTGGAGATWTGGGTACTGAGTAATCCATGGAGCATCGACAGTTGAGAAATCACCAATTCATTTCTGTTCTTGTCTTTCTTGATGGCATGTTTGCCTGGAATCTGCTCTATATATGGATTATGTCACCTTATTAACTTTCACGAGATTAAGGACACACCACCAATCAAGCATTACCCAAACTACCCTTCTTGTTATGTTGTGATTTGTGAATAAGTGATATTAACAGCAGATTTAACCTTGGGAAGTTGCATAACATCTTTTTGGTCATTCCTYTCATGAAGTAGGTTCAGGAGAGTTTTTCTCTTGTGGGAATGAATTAATTTCTCTGTTTCTATAACTCTTTTCTAACTTATTTAGATATTTTGTTATATTTTACCATTGCTTGTGTGTTCCCATTTATTAGGAAATGTGAAAATTTTCTTTGWATGCTTAGGGACATAAATTGGAGAGATGCTCATTGACTCACTATAATTTTGTATATGTTAATCGAAGGATGATAGAAGTGTTTCTGGCAAGAATGAAAGTTCTCCGCTGCTGATGTATGGCCGTCTGCTTAACTTGGCTTCTAGTTCTCTTGCACAGGTTTTTTCACATATTACAAAGAACTCATAATGTTTTGTTTCTTCCCGTATATGGCTTGCGTCTCTCTATTTATAATTTTTAGTCATTAAGAAAAGCATTGATGATGCAGAGAGAGGTTGGGCATGATCCAAATTAATCCTTGGAAAAATCTTCTTCACAATCATCATCAGTCTGGAAACCGTGTGCAAGATAGGCAAAAGAGCAAAGATCAAGGTAATTAAGCCATTTTTTGTACTCTAGCATTCAATTTATTTATTTTTTTTTTTTTTGAAAATATGTCTCTTTAAGCCTCATTACTTTAGAAACAACCTCTGACTACTTTAAAATAATAGAGACAAATTGGATTGCATGTGTTAACAGAGTCTTTGATGAGTTTGATCCATAAGCCTGCTTTTAATTTCGCAACTTGACAAATTCGTAAAGGGAAACTAGAGGAAGGACAATGATTAAGAAAAAATAAGCTGATATTTTCGAGCTTTAAAAGATACAAGCTTTCATGGTGTTTTTTTTCCTCTCCCAAACTAACCACGAAAGATTCATCAATATTCGCCATATCCCTTTCCCTCTAATCTGTCTTATTCATGAAAAATAGTCAAATAACTCTAACTTCCTCCTAGCTTTCTTCTCCAGTTTACCACTACTAGAACTATATTGCAATTTCAAATACTATTCCTCTAAATATGAGTTCCTAACATTAAGCAATAGTTATATCGCATATGTTCTTTATCCAGCCATTATTGATTTGTCTTTCTTTCTTTTTTTTTCTTTTTTCTTCGTCCTTGGTTCAGGAAGTCCAAAGAAAAGCATGGATTTATATTAGTTAGTGCAAATGGTGGTCTCAACCAACAACGATTGCTGTAAGTGCTGAATTCATACTCTTTTCTAGATTTCATAATTTCATCCAGCTTCAGAGCCTTGTTAGAACAGAGTTTAATTGATTTTTATAGCTTTTGCAATGTTGCACTATTAAACGACCTAGATGGTGTTATTAAAATTTATCCTTTGGTATTATCTGGCTGCTTTAACTCTTGGATAATTGAGGATTTTAGTCATGAATATCTAGTGCAACGYCATTGTACCTCGTTAATAGAATTTGGAGCTATTATTTGCTTAATCTATCTGCAAAATTTTGATGCTGCAAGTATATGGAAAGCATTAAAAWGAGAAGGCATATTAAGAGATAAGATTCAGAGAGCATTTACAGGAGTGCCTAATTTTTAAAAAGCTTGTAATAAAAGCGATGGACTGTTTTGAAATGAATTTGATTTGTTTCTGTTGTGAAATGTTATCATCATTGATTAATTGTTTTCTAGATGATATAGCCCGATTATTTTTCTTCCAGCATCATTAATGAGCTGAGTTAGCTCTGTAGCCCAAGAAGCCTACTTCATACATAATGTGCCAATATAAACGATTTTCAAAGTAATCCATTAGCTAGTTTCTTTTTATAATTGAAAGTGTGAATTGCTGATGGATAAGTATAGTTTGAACATGCACAAACTTTAGCTTTGCCTAAGAAACATAACTTGACCTGATATTGTTTTAGCTGAAGCATTATTGTTTCCCCCAACTTCTTGTATCCATTCCCATGGAATTGTAACATAACAGTGAATCAAAATACAACCTTGACCAGTGTATTATTGCTTATTAGTTATTTGGATGAATGCGTATTTATCTCAAACTTTCTGCCTGTTCYTGTCTTCTGTCTACGAACATGAAATTGTGTGCTATTAATTTTGAGTGTTGTGGTCTGGTTTGATGCTGTTTGAGACATAACTCACCAAACTGCTAGAGTACYGAAATTTACCGAACCAAACTGCACCACATTATGAGTCACATTGCACTGTGTTAAGGTTGTATTTGATTAGTTTGATCCAACATAATTGGTAGAATTTAGGCCTGACTACACACCACCTACTACMTGTACTAGTGTAAACTAGTAGGCATTAGTCCTGACACCTGAGTATCTTCTTTGGCCTTTCTAAATCAACCTATAATTTTTGTGTATAATATGAAGTATGAAATTATAATTTCAGCCTAAGCTGTATCATTTTGGTATTTAAAACTTAACCCTATGTTTGGATTGAAGGAAATGGAAGGAAAGGGAGGGAAGGGAAAAAGAGGGATGAAATTTCCTTCATTTGGATAACAAATGAGGAAGGGAAGGAATTGGAGGGGAGGGAAATGGAGGGATTAATTTGTAAGAAATTTATCTTTCCAACAATGAAGAGATTTGGAAGGAAAACTCATCCCTTCCTTTCCCTTCCCTCCCCTTCTATTCCCTCCCACTTAGTTATCCAAACAAAGCCTAAATTACATACCGTAGCTTTATCATACTCCCAAACCAAATCAATTGGAAAAAAAAAAAATAGGGAAAAAAACAAAAAATATTTCAGTTCTTTTTTAATGCAGTTTGAACATCCTTACTGTTGAGTTTTACATTATTGAATCAGCCACATGATGGGATAATCTAAAAACTGACAGGTATGCAATGCTGTTGCAGTGGCGTCATTACTCAACGCAACGTTAGTTGTCCCAAGATTTCTTTATAGCAGTGTTTGGAAGGATCCGAGGTAATCTTGCCCCTTGCAGAACATTGATTGTAGCTRCAGGATTCAATTATTTCTGCTTTCCCTTGCATGTGCAATCCGGTTCACCCCCCCTCCCAAACACACATGCACATACGCACCACCAACAAGGGACTTCTTTACTAGTTTATTATATAATATAATTTTGATATTGTCAAGAATTTTGGAAATCAAAAGTTTGCATCTTCATGTAATGTTAGAGCAATTTTCATTTCCATTTTGGTGTTACTAACTGATGTAAWTTCCACTTCCCCAGCTTCTTGTTCTTTCAGTAAACCTGCAGGTTCATTCTCAATTGTTTTAAGCAAAATACTGTTACAGTACAATTTTTAGTTATAAAAATTTTCTCTGTTTTTGTAGGCACCAATCTCAGTGATGGTTGTTTGTGCATTAGATAGATTGTAATACTGCAAAAATTTGTTTTATGAGTGCTGTAATATATGAAGCTAATGTGTACAATGATACGATACGTATATGCAGCCAGTTTAGTGACATATATCAAGAAGAGCATTTTATCAACACATTGAAAGATGACATATCCATTACCAAGGAACTTCCTCCACATTTGAGGTCAATAGACCTTGAAGCAGTTGGTAGCATAGTAAGTTATTTTGTTCGTTGCTACTTGCAATCYTCAGACRCTGAAAATGGACTAGATATGCACGGTTATACTTGTTAGACATGTTAGCTAACGCTGTGACATTGTTTTTTCAGGTCACTGATGCAGAACTTATGAAGGAGGCAAGGCCAACTGATTACATTAGACTTGTACTTCCTCTGCTCCAGCAAAATGGCATTGTCCATCTTCTTGGATATGGTAACCGTTTGGGGTTTGATCCACTCCCTCCCCACCTTCAGGTRGAGAAAATATTTTTAATCAAGTGTTTTTCTAAACATATACTATATGTTTATGTGGAGATGTTATGATTGGATTTTATCAAGTTTATTTAGTCTTATATTACCTTTTATGTTATGTCAAGTATTCAAAATAAGTTGACCAAAATTTTTGGTCATATTAGGTAGAATCCTCTAGCTTGTTAGAAGAGTCAATCCCTATTGGACGTAATCAGAAGCCTATCCGATAGACTAAGCACTCTTTTGCTACTGTAGGGAAAGGAAGCATTATATCCATTGAGTTCTTTAATKTAATGTAGATTATGTTTTCATTTATAGACCTTTAGGAAATTTGTGAAAGATGGAGATTGAAGTTATCAAACCTTCTTCCATGCATGTGTATTTAATGTTTATATCTTTTCTCAACGCTCGTCAAATGATTATGGTTTCTTTATACTGACATACTATTCTACTTGCAGAAATTGAGATGTAAATGCAATTTTCATGCTTTAAAGTTTGTTCCTAAGATACAAGAAGTTGGATCACTATTAGTAAGAAGGATAAGAGCATATGATTCGTCGATAAACAGGATAGACAAGGAACTGCTGGAAAACTTTATACTTYATAATGGTTCAAAACGGGATGTTGTTAATAAAGGTCCATCCAAGTATCTTGCTCTACATTTGAGATTTGAAGTGGATATGGTGGCTTATTCCCTCTGTGAATTTGGTGGTGGAGACAGTGAGAGAAAAGAGCTACAAGCATACAGAGAAACACATTTTCCCTTGGTCCTTGAACGACTTAAGAAATTCAAGTGCGTCAGCATTCTTGCTCTCTTACATGCTGTCCATGTTACCATTGACTGTTTGTTAATTGGTTATCTTGAGTTTATAATATCTATATATATTGATGTAACAGGCAGGTGTCTCCTGAAGAATTGAGAATTTCTGGAAGATGTCCCTTGACACCAGAGGAAGCAGGTCTACTTCTTGCTGGTCTTGGTTTAGCAAATGATACATACATATATCTTGCTGGTTCTCAAATTTACGGTGGAAAGTCAAGGATGAAGCCTTTCACCAGCCTTTATCCAAATCTCGTAACAAAGGAAGATCTTCTGTCTCCCAGTGAACTTGAGCCTTTTAGGAATTTCTCTTCTCAGGTAAGTCGTTACAACAATTCTGTATTCCCAAAATACCTTTATTTTTCTTTTCCAATTTTTTCTGTTCTTTCATTTAATAGTTGGTTTCTTGAATGTAGTATCTGTAATTCTGTGTGTAAGCCACCCACACTTTGTGAATTAAAGATTGAGATGCTCATTGGCAAATTCAACACCTACCKTATCTAGAACTTATGACAAGGATTAGAGAACACTGATTGATCACAAAGCATGTTCTTTTCTATATATATATATATATATATATATATACATATAATACTAAAGCTATACTAACTACTAAGCAATCTGCTACCTACAACTGATGGCCTTTAGCTATTGCCATGCTATGGGGTGCTAACAAAAATATTTATCGTGTCTTTGAAAGAAAAGAAAATCTAAAATTATCACTGTGAAATCTTAAAACGCGTATGCAAAAGGGGAGGCTCAGAGGTCCAAAGCTGATGAAAGCCCTGCACTGTTCATGTTTTGTGAGGGGAAGTAAGAGAAATGAAAGGCCATTTATTGGCAAATTAGAGCAATAGATCCATCATGGGGCTTGGTTCTGTTTWTCCACAYACTATGTGGTTTACTGCTCTTTAGTCCAGGTAGTTTTGGCCTAGGATTAAATTAATGCTAGGTGTTTTGAAATGTCAGTGAAAGGCGATGTGCGGTATGTTTAAGTTTTTGGTTCACTAGGTGTATTGAGCAAATGCTATCAGTTGTTCAAAGAGTCTGCATATCAACACTTTGCAATTATTATTTGTGCTGAGTTTGACTAAATTTAATAGTGTGGAACTATATATCCTAGACAGACTGGACCAAGCTTTTCATTGTTTTTTCTTRCAGCTGGCTGCTCTGGACTTCATTGCATGTGCAACGGCTGATGTCTTTGCCATGACTGATTCGGGAAGCCAACTATCTTCCTTGGTATCAGGTTTTCGTACATATTATGGAGGTGGTCATGCTCCTACCTTGCGGCCAAACAAAAAGAGGCTTGCAGCAATACTGATGGAAAATGACACCATTGCATGGAACAGTTTTCAGAATAGGGTTAAAAAGATGGCTGAAGAAGGCCAAAGAGTTCATGTGAGACGATATGGACAGAGCATTTATCGGCAACCTAGGAGTCCTGAATGCATGTGCAAATCTCACTAGTTTTTCACCCACACTGCATAGTCTCCCATTTTATCTTCTTTTGGTAAGGGCTACATACAGACAAGAAGAAGCCCTGTTGCATGAATGCACAGTTTTGATATTTTTTACATTCTTACCAGATTATAAATGTAAATGTACTTGGTAAATAAATAAAAAGCAAGGCTATAAATAAATGTAAATGTACTTGGTTGTATGAACTGACTTTGAGTTCATTTTTTCAGTCAGGTTTTAACCTTAGTCATTTCAGCTTAAGAACCTAGTGTTGGATCTTTGTCATTTCAAGAACCATTGAACGAGCACTTAAACTTGTGCCCAAGCAACTCCAAGTTTGATTTGAGGACAGTCTGAGTTGCATTAATAAATAAATAAATATGTTTTATTAGTTTGAACTCGAAATACCGAGTTGAGATATACATAATCAATTGACGGAGTTGAAAGCAACCTAAGAGCAAAACTTGATTTACTCCGTAATGAAGACAAATCTCCACCCTAACCCCCTCTTCATCACGGATTGTGATAACAAATACATCATGGTCTAAAACTACTCTAAAAGATTTGATGGAGGAAAGCTGTTAAGAGGGGCTGTTGTCAAGGACTGCTCATGATGGAGGAAAACCGGTTTGAGGTTGAACGGGAAGAGTGAGAAATTCCCATTTCGGCTGTCTCCTTTAACATGTTCCGGAACTTGACCCACCATGGCATTCCCTGTCTTTTAGCAACTGTCCTTGTATTCAAGGGTGTTGGTCGAGGAAAGAAATAATCAGCGCACTGCTGGCGAAGAGGAGAATATGTGGTATTGAGGAAGTCCATTAAACTGCAATCACAACCCCCCACCCAAAACAAGTAGTTTTTTTTAATCCTGAAGAGAACATACGGTACATTCCATTTTTACACTTGCTGGTGTAAAGCTAAAAGAGTAATGTTCTTAACATCCGGCGTTGGTGTGAGATGGCATGAGAGCAAGGGCTGAGGTATTCTCTGAAATAATTAGGAATCGACAGCCCGAGAAACATGGAAACTCCTACTATAAAGAGATTTCTCATCGAGTTCATATTTGTGAACTGCAAGAAAGATAGCCCAACAGAACCTGTAAAAGTAAATATCCAACAAACTCAGCAAATTAGTTTCTGAATCTCTCTTCTTTGCTCGGAGAACTTCTTACAGCCTTCAAAATTACTGTGTAACTTACCGACAAGTCCAAAGAAAACGCAGTACATTGCTGCAAATATAGTAAAAGGAATTGATGCAAAGAGTGCCCCAAATTTTCCTGCAAGAATCAGTCAGAAAGTGGGAGTTTATTAGCTACTCCGTATTTATTAAGTTTTGAAAGAAGTGAGGTAAGAAGTATAAGAATTAAGAAGGCAATGTGGCATAATTACCTAACATTGAGAAAAAGATCATGAAACCAGCAGAAATTTGGATAACCCTGCGGCTTCCCACACGAGTGCTTCCAATCAGGCCTACGTTTTCTCTGGTAGCAGATAAAATTCATGTCATATTTCTAGTCATTAGTCATTGCTAGGCTGCGTCGATAGAAAAGCAGGCATATGCCTCATGTATGAAACACTTACATAGAGACAGCAGAGCCACTTAATGTCCCGAAGAGTCCACTCATTAAGATCCCAATTCCCTGTAATATATAGCATTGTTCATCTCAGTAAAAGTCACACACAGCCCAAAAGAAAATTACTGAAGGAAGAAGGTAGAGTATGACCTGCCAGCCTATACCACGACTCAGGACATGAGCAGGAGGTGGAGTGGCYCTTGCTAAGCGAGCTGCAGCTTTGAAAGCTCCCGTTGACTATAACAGAAGAAATAAAATTTTCATTATAATCAAGCATAAGAACATACAAGTACACCCGAATGCATCCAAGCTTAATCTACAGTGTGACACTGCATGATACCTCGATCAGTGAGACTAGAACTGCTGCCATCATTCCAAATGCATGACCTGCATCGAAAGAAGGTGCACCCCATTGTAAAGGGTATGGAATTTTTATCCTACACAAACAAATCAAAGGGTTAGCGGAGAAATTACGAAACTACTAATATTTTAGTAAAGCAATGCTATACGAAACATGTTGTATGAGTAGCTCTATTTGATCTATTATCTCAAACTCTTCAATGAAGTTTCGCATAGTGACTAAGCTTACCATGGAGCAGTAGAGATGAGGTTAGCCCTATCAGTTCGGCAGTTCAACTGAGTTTTCTCAGGACGGTGTTTATAGGCACCACTAGCTGTCAAAAGATGTGCATAAGCCCATATAACTGTAACTGATAGAATGAGAGCAAAGCGCTCCAGCATTGGCAACTGCCTTATCTGAAAATGTTTCAGATACTGCACACACAGGAAGGAAAAAGTAAAGATCAGTCATTAGGGTCTAGAGTAGCAAAAAAGCACCTTCATTTCTCTGTTTAATATGTTAGTGTCTCACATCATATCAAGCTTATCAAGTTGTGTGATAGGAAGCCACTGATATCCACTATTATTATAAACTTACACCAATTTTAAGCTCCACTAAAGATCATAAGTAGAAAAGTTCCTAACTTTTGACAAAAAGATACTACCATAATCATTCAAAGGTCACACTAATTTAGTAATTTTGACAAGATACCTGAGAGAAGACAACAAACAAAATGAGCATGGGAATGCCAATTTCAACACATCGTCCCACCTGTAAACCAGCCAAGCATATGTTACTGATTAATGGTAACAAAAACAAACACTTGCATTACAAAGATATGATTATATGAATGATAGCAATATTTTACTGTTAAAAAAGACATATTTGTTTTTTTTAATGAAGTTGAAAACAAAATTTAAATTCGTGGCAGAAACATAAATTTTCAAGGTGATTGTACTTACCACAGGGAATCCCCTATCAAGAAGGCCAAAACCAACCAGTGAAATGACTGGAACCATTCCCATTGGACTAAAAAATCTGTCATACCAGTCCGAAAAATTGTGTCAGATGTAAGTAACCAGTCTAACCATCTATTAAGATACATTTATCACATACTCCCTACTCATGTTTTAGTTTGCACAAGTAACTGACACGGATTATGTGAAGAAAGGGGTGCTTAAATGAATTTCGGGTTTAAACAAGGCCCTTCATTATGATTAACATCAACGATAAGGCGATGGGKGTATAAATTGATTCGTCCCATGGCTTCGTTATGGAATTCTTTTGGATGGAATCCATAAGAGAGCCATTAAAGATTTTGCAGACACAAGAAATGCTTAAGGACTTGTGTTCTCATTGTTATCTGATCAATCAATCAATTAAAGTCTTAATCGAATAAGTGGGGGTTTGGCTTATTGTCTCGCACGCACTCTTAAACTTGTGTAATTTAAACATCTAACCTTGAACATATTGCCCATAGCTGGCTATATCCAAGAATTATTTGCAAACTTGATGCCACAATTAGAGCTCCTTGAACTGCCCTCATTGTGCTATTGAATCTCTGAAAATCAAGATTACACACAATCAACTTGCAAGTAGAATATAACCATTAAGAAATAAAAATATTCAAAATCTAAAGAAGTGTATCATGTATGTGCTCATCTAATTACAAAAGTGTAATTTTACATATCATCCAGTCGCTTTCTAAGCCAGTTGAAAAGGCTCCACAACACTTTTCCAAAAGTGACATTATAGATAAGTATCACATGTAATTTTTAAGGTATAAAATGGAATCAAATGTGTATATTCACACACAATGCAACTATGCAAGTATATTAGACACTAACTTTACTTCCAAGAAATTAAAGCTACTTCCTTTACTAAAAGCTAGTAACACTGGTGGGTCAAAACAACCAGCTTTTCTTTCTTTCTTCTTTTCTTTGATTTGCAAATGGCACTCAAGAAGGAATAAAAAGGGTTCAATTTGNAATCTGTCATACCAGTCCGAAAAATTGTGTCAGATGTAAGTAACCAGTCTAACCATCTATTAAGATACATTTATCACATACTCCCTACTCATGTTTTAGTTTGCACAAGTAACTGACACGGATTATGTGAAGAAAGGGGTGCTTAAATGAATTTCGGGTTTAAACAAGGCCCTTCATTATGATTAACATCAACGATAAGGCGATGGGKGTATAAATTGATTCGTCCCATGGCTTCGTTATGGAATTCTTTTGGATGGAATCCATAAGAGAGCCATTAAAGATTTTGCAGACACAAGAAATGCTTAAGGACTTGTGTTCTCATTGTTATCTGATCAATCAATCAATTAAAGTCTTAATCGAATAAGTGGGGGTTTGGCTTATTGTCTCGCACGCACTCTTAAACTTGTGTAATTTAAACATCTAACCTTGAACATATTGCCCATAGCTGGCTATATCCAAGAATTATTTGCAAACTTGATGCCACAATTAGAGCTCCTTGAACTGCCCTCATTGTGCTATTGAATCTCTGAAAATCAAGATTACACACAATCAACTTGCAAGTAGAATATAACCATTAAGAAATAAAAATATTCAAAATCTAAAGAAGTGTATCATGTATGTGCTCATCTAATTACAAAAGTGTAATTTTACATATCATCCAGTCGCTTTCTAAGCCAGTTGAAAAGGCTCCACAACACTTTTCCAAAAGTGACATTATAGATAAGTATCACATGTAATTTTTAAGGTATAAAATGGAATCAAATGTGTATATTCACACACAATGCAACTATGCAAGTATATTAGACACTAACTTTACTTCCAAGAAATTAAAGCTACTTCCTTTACTAAAAGCTAGTAACACTGGTGGGTCAAAACAACCAGCTTTTCTTTCTTTCTTTCTTCTTTTCTTTGATTTGCAAATGGCACTCAAGAAGGAATAAAAAGGGTTCAATTTGCATCTACTATACAATGTAATAATGAAACATGATAATGGGTTGATATATAAAAAAAAAAAAAAAAAGAAGAAAGACACAAAACAAATACTAACCAAATGTGGATCATCAATTTTAGCCAAAGATGAGTCATGGATGATTGATATAATGGGGACCATGTAAGCGTACGAAGCTCCGATCACCGTAGGTAGTCGAGTTCCGAAGAGTGTTTGTAGTAGTGTATTGATTCCTTGTACAAAAAGCAATGTTTGCACTACTCTTGCTTTGTCACCCTACATTATGGTGGTAGCAAACGTCACAACTCAAAACATGTCGCATTTATTTTCACTTACACAACTTCAACACCAACCCACTATCTCAAAACTATCAATTTCGCTAARAGCGAGCTGAAATGAGACTATCAAAAACTGAATTGAACTGAAAATAAATTTAAATAACAATGCCCAATTCCCGAACTGGCTAAATTCCCGAACTTTTATAATTTTTTTATATCATTCTTCCTTGTATTGAGTTTAAGAGGAGCCAAGGGGTACTGTAAAAAGCTTTACTAAATTAAACTTGAAAGATGAATACAATTACTATAGCAAAACTTGCTTTACTAATCAAAGTATACTAAGAAAAGCAGAAAACTCACATCAGCACCACGCCATGCTCACAGGAAACAAATTAGATAAAGGTAGGATCAGTATCAAAAAGTATACACAGTATTCACTTAATTCTAAAGATAAAAGAAAATGTAAGATGACTAAGTAAAGATAACGAAAATATTATAAAATAACACTCAAATGACAAAGACATACTGTTCTCCCTGATTTTATCAGCCCAATCAAATTTTATCAACCACATTATTTTCTAGACTTACTCATGAACATACATTTTTATTTTCAACACAAATTAATTAATTGGGTAAACTTATTTTGCTTAAAACACAATTATTTCCCACAATAATAAAACCCATATACTTTTTACAAAGAATTAAAGTGATAAAAATTTGGAGAAATTCACCTCCATATGAAGGATTTGAGTCCAATTCAATACTCTAATCCTTGAGTTGGTCCCATTTGGGAGGATGACTTTATTTCTTCTGGTTTTTACA
>SNQN01000237.1:21016-31166 GCA_008642245.1 Bassia scoparia | reverse complement strand
ATAGATTTGTAATATTGATTCTTGAGTTTGAAAGAGACAGAATATAAGAAGTTTAAGGATGAAAGAACAGTACAACATGAAGTTTAAAAATTACAATACTAATTAATTTCGTCTGGATGTTTTTAACAAATAACAACAAGCCAATATAGTCGTTAAAATAAATCATATTCATATATGGGTGAGTGGTGAGAGTTTAAATATGAATTTAGTTACTCCTCAAGTAAAACTAGGATTGTCTTCCTCATGGTTGATTTTCAAAATACATAGTTGCAYACTTGTAGTGGCGGATCCAGGAATTTCKAACTGGGGGTGTAAATTCAATTTTATTTCGATTTATAAGTTGGGTAATCGGATATTTGCATAGACAATGGCGAATRCATGATTTTCCGTCTAMTGAGTCAGATAGTCTACTATTCTATATAATACGTTTGGATTGTCGTTCGAATAATTGGATAAATGCTAACTTTGTTAATTAACATAATTAAGTAGGGAGTACAAGTTTAATATGTTTATCCATGTTGGAGTTGTCTCATTTGCATGCTTTATAAATTAATTGTGAGCTTTGTCATTTAGGACCATGACACTTGTTTTTGTGCAACTAAAGAAAAGTGAGTACTAAACTAACATTTGATATTTTTTCATAAAAGAAGAGCATGAGAAAATTTAACAACGCACATGAGAAAATTTAACTAATATAAAAGAAGAGCATGCAAACAAATTTCACAAATTGGGACGATAGGCGAAGCCCAGTGCCGYCCAACTAGAAGATCGAATTAGCACTAGTCTCAGTTTGCGACCGCCTTGTCCCAGTTAGCAATCGCTAAATCGTAATTAGCGACTGATAATTGGCGGTCGCTAATTTTTTTTAATTTTATCTTTCTCTGTTTTTTTTTTAAAAGAGGGGGTGCTGTAGCCCCCACTAGCACCATTGTGAGTCCGCCCCTGCATACTTGATTGGTTGAAAGAATACACGAACAATATTTCAGGAATTTGAATGTGGTATACTGATATCTATTAAGAAGTGGACCGTTACAAATCTAGAATTACTATAGGCAGCATAACGTAAATGGGGAAAACACTAATTTCAATTAACATGTATGAAAGAGTAACATTTAATTTGCACTTGATGAACTTTATCAGCCATGCCATCTTAGGGTGTTGAATAGCTTGTATGTTTAAATCATACAGCTTCAATAAATGAATATATAGCGTGATCAGAATATACGGTCAGATTAGTAGCCGATAAACCACCAAATGATTGATGGATGGGAGTATTTAAGTGCTTAGTTAAGGATCCTCCAAACTAACGTCAGTAGTATTTTAATCTCTCATACGTAAGAATGCTTCCAAAATGTCGCTAGCAGTAATTAGACAAGATTGAATTGTAAAATTGCGGGGTATACGGAGAGAGTACCCATATATTAACCATAAGTGTTGGAAAGATGTTCGAAGACTACCCACCTTTGAAGTAGCAAATAAATAAATCTTGAATCGATTTCCTTGTGTTAGTAGGTAAGATCTACGCAATATAACCAAGTTGGACACGCAGGTCGGACTATAAACCATCTTGATGACCAAAGGTACATGGGCACGAGCAGCAAAGGGAGTACGAAAGCAGTCTTTCAAAGTAGGCTGAGCCAAAATAATTATAGAGTGGCCCATGTTGTGCACTGCTACGATATTCGAATTAATCCTATAAACAATGCAAAACCACTCTGATGCTTCAATGTTGCACCAGAAAAATAAGTTACGAATTTGTATTAGTAATTTCAATCCATCTCTGTTGATTTGGCTTCTCCCATTGAAAGCCACCATTTGAGAAGAAGTGACAGAATTTGATCTCGGCTTCCGCACTGCTAAGCGAGAAGTGATACCCAAAGCAAGCTCTACATAAATCGAGTTGTAAGAACAATTTCATTAGTTGGAACGCATTAATTTGCACAGAGAACTGCACAAGGTAACGCAGAATGATTCATACTATATCGCTTTAGTAGTTCTTTAGAGATTGGTACGTTAAAATCAATAAAAGAGTTAAAGAAGATTAAGCTATTAGGTTGGTTTGGAAAGCCTGATCCAGGTGTGATACTCCAAACCAAAAATTGCATATGATCGGCATCACTACCAACGTACGTGTGAAACGAGGACTTATGACTCGTTGGGAGAGGGTTGGAAGATAAAGATTTACTTAAACTATTCTCGCTTCCAAACACATGACTTTGAATTACTTTTTGGTAATTTACAAAACTGTAAAATTAAACATCGCTCAATATCGAATGTAATATTAGGAGTCTGGATTGGTGTTTAGGTCTTCTTGTTATTTTAATAAAACGATTACCAGTGACGATAATAATTTAATTTCACGTATTGTTAGTTATATTTGTTAAACTCTCATATGTCTTGATCAAACGTCGTGTTTCTTTCAACGCCTAGTGTAAACTTTTAATATTGTCTGTCTACATTTCCTAATATCTTAGACTAATGACTAATACACACATATTATAATCTTAAAAAATGTAAATCACATTATAATATAATAAGGGTGAGGGTGAGTAAGAGTAATAGAGATAAAGAGAAAATATTGGCAGCTTTACTGTACATTCACTGGCAGATGATACTAACAAATCTACTGTACTAAGATGTTAGGGTTCTTTTATCATACTGGTTATGGATTTTCAGAAAATATACAGTTGGAACAAAGTAAAAAAGAGCTTGGTAAGATAGTGCGAAGGATTTTCCACAGAGATCGCTTTCCAAACTAAGGACTATGGTGGATGATAGACAATATCAAATTGTATATTATGGTCGATCGTTTTTTAATGAATAGTCTTAGGTGAACATGAGCGGAAAAGAATATCTATGCATAGAACCATAGAATGCGGGATATTTCAATGATTTTCCATATCGTCAATATGGTTAGAGTCTAGAGTATGGGTATTCTAATCGTATTTGAAACAGAACGTAAATTGAGAAGCGGCTTTTTCGGATTATGTCTGTTTGCCACTTGATATCAATAGTGATTATAGATAGTAGCCATACAACTTGAATTAACTGTTGCACACATCTATATATAAGTCACGGAGAGTACAGAGGTTTAAAGTATGTTAGATATACTCACAAGTGTTGAAGAGTTTTGTGCTGCCATAATCTTGTGAATGTCTAGAGCCAAATGCTCATTTATATATTGAATAAATATAATTTGTGAGTCTATTATTGTGAGGTTCATAGCAGGTAGGCATTGACACATTTGTTTGGTCTTGCGTTGGTTCTAAACATGACAAGCAAGAGCTGAAGTACTCAAAACTTAACTGGCTATAGTCTGATTAGGTACTATCTATGTAAATAAGAAGAGCAATAAATTGAGAATATATTTTCTCTATAATCGACCAGACTGGACACACTATTCGGATAGAAAATTTAATAATAGTCAAAAAAGAGCAGCAAACAGCAATGAATTATCCACATCAAATTGAGGGTACGTATTATGTGCTACTGATAGAGAGCGACCTAGGTTTGCTCTAATAATTACTTGATATAATTCTTATTTGATAGTATGGTTTGGATATCAAAAATACAAAAAAATAAAAAGAGAGACTAGCGGAAAGAAAAAGGAGGAAAATCTATATGATCAGATGATGTATGTTTTGGAGCAGACTTACATGGCTCTCAGTTTGCGTAGGACAAAGGAGGGCGAGATAGAGAGAGGGCATCTACGTGTCTCCACTGCGCCTAGTCATATATTCGCTGAAAAAAATTATGCAGATAATTAAAGACGATTATGACCTTCACATTGCGTGGTCACTCTTCTTCTCACCCATTTTTCACCGCTTCTCATCTCACATTTTCATCCTTTCCAGCTGTTTTTTTTTTAAAAGAGGCTGTGGTGCCTTCCCTGTCTATAGCCATACAACTACTCCAAATAAGCAAGGCATTGAATTTGATGAGTACGACCCATCTGCATACTTTGATTGGTTGAAAG
This sequence comes from Bassia scoparia, assembly GCA_008642245.1. NCBI lineage: Eukaryota > Viridiplantae > Streptophyta > Magnoliopsida > Caryophyllales > Amaranthaceae > Bassia > Bassia scoparia. Next base: position 27,190 of record SNQN01000237.1, on the reverse strand, counting down.
AAACCGAACAATATTTCAGAGAATTTGAATGTGGTATACTGATATCTATTAATGAAATGTGGACCGTTACACAATCTAAGATATCACCATGGATGCATTATATATATCTGGAGGGAACACGGCATACGAGTCTCATACACATGAGATATATTTTTTTTGTCGATAAACACTCGCCCAGTAATATTATAGAAACCACTTGGGGAATTGATGTTATCAAACTTTAGCTTGGACATGTATATTCATTAGAAATTTCTCAAAACGACTAGTACTTTAACACTCGTCACGAGTACACATTAACTTTTGAATCACTTTTGTTGACGCTTTTGATTGCATCAAATGGTGTATACAAATAGAGACTCTTGCAACAGGTGTTGACCGTCAGCTTACTCTCCTTCATTTTGGTTTCAACGGACCAATATTATTCAAAACGCAATTATTGAGATATTCGAATCCATATATGTGCTATTTGTGGTGATCCGACTGCTGCTATTAGATATTCTTTTCCCTCTTTTCTTGACTCCTTATTTTTCTTTGCCAATCCCATATAATCAACTAAAACTAACTAAATATATACCCATCTTCCTCCTTTAATCCCATTTCCTCCTTTAATCCACATCTTTCGATCCTCCTTGGCTCCTTCCATGGCCACCACGAGCCACAACCACCACTACCTCTTCTCCATCCTTCGTTTCTTTCTCCGAACCACTATCAACCCAAATTTTTTTTTCAATTTCTATCGCTCAATCAAAACACCATCCCCACATTAAATTCTTTTCAAGTTTGGCAAACCACAGTTTCACTATTCCAAATCATACAAACACTCACGTGATTTAGGAGTTCGCATTATATCGATTCGACATTAAACGCAAACCAAGATGACTACTTAGGTAAATTTGGTTGCGACAGTGAGGTTGGGGTCAGTACTTCCGGTTGGATAAGGGGTTAGATATGCGTTTTGGTGCGCAATAAAAATACCGGTTTGACTGCTATCCGTCGGTTGTTGTTGTATTTCGTTGTGTTTAAAGAATAATCACACTGTTCAAAGGTGATGGAGTCTTGTGAATATGCATCTTTTATGGATTGCGGAGGTGGGATTTAGTATTATTGTGGAAGAGAAGGTTTGTAGATAAGAAAATATGGAAAGAGGAGTAGCTGTATGGGTATTCATGAAGGAGGATGGACTGAATTGGGGGGAGTAGGGTGGCACACACGGTGTGTGGTGTGTGTAGGGTTCATGAGCAAAAGTCGGGTTTGCAGGGGGGAGGGTTGTAGGAGGGAGGAGTGAAGGGCTAGATGGGCAATTGGAGGCGTGTTCGTAAGGAGTAAGACGAGAGTGATGGTACATGGAGGGAGCTGGACTATCGTGGATATAGGAATACTCGGTATATGAGTATGAGGAATAAGAATAAAAAGTATCGAAGTACGCAACGGGTTGGCGCAGTTGTTTTAAGGTGTGTTCTCAAATGGGTCGCTTTAATAAGATGTAAGGATGGTTTTTGGCAGAACTCAAGACCATTTTATGAGTCGAAATTATTAAGGAGCTACGAAACTTACAAAAAGTAATGTTGAGTTCTACTTTAACGTGATTTCCACAATCTTTTGGCCTACGTTATAAAATGTATTGGTTCTATTTTAGTCAACGTGGCTTAACTGGCGAATGTACAGCTTCTAAACAAGGAACATCTTTCATGGAGCTTTACTCGCACTAAGCAGTTATTTTTCGCGAAAAACGAGTGCGATAACCTAATTTTTTATTCAGAGAAATAGTAGAATGGTATCTCACATCACTACTAGGAATCGTGGCAGTATTCACAAAAAGTGAGTGTTTATGGCATTCTAATTGGAACAAATTACTTTTCCTAAACGTAAACTATGTAGTGTGAGAGAACACACAACTTTATATTTTCTGTACAAATTTTAACTAATGCTATTTTAATCTTAGATTCAAATAAAAGGTAAACACTACTTAATATAAAACCTTTGCAACTTGATGACTTTACAGCCCATTGCCAGCTTAGGCGTGTTGAATAGCTTAGTATGTTTAGGGTGCACAAGATTTGAGGCTTAATAAGAGTATGCTCTCTTCCTTTACCGGAAAGGTAGAAATATTAAATGATAGTTGAAAAACTACATTTGGGTAAGAATTTAGTTAATTACCTATATCTCATTTGAAGGGTCTTGCAGGGAAATAGATATAAAATAATAAGGAAGAGCACGAAGGTGAGGGACAATGATTCAAAAAGGTTGAAAGGGATTGCACCTAGTGCTAGCGATTTCAGGCACTAGAACAATCGTATCATACTGTTATGGTTGTGGTTTTAAGGTGGAGGAGCTTGTCACGTTCTGACAATTTCCCTAGATAAATGTGAGGTTGTGTGATCACACAACATGTGCAGCTCAGTCCATGACATGAGAACACAATAAATTAATTTTGCATTCAACACTAGCACATATAAGTTGAACGTCTTTTATTATCGATCAATTATAATATGCTTGATGACGCAATGTCACTTTCAGCGGTTGATATATCGAATATACGTGTATAGAAATATATAAGTAGTGTCGTTCTGTGGGATCACTTATTCCTTATATTTATCTTTTAGTATTACAATGAAAATTGTTGTGGGTATATCTATATAGATCAGGGTATTACCAAAAGCGGGTGACCTAGAAAATCTAAAGTCCCTGATGGATGATCAAGGTGTCGTATGAGTGATTTGTGCTGTCCGCGTGATAACGTAAATCATCCCCAAGTTCCTTAGTAAATAATTAATTATTTAATTGGGTGCATGTTCAGTAACAATTTTATATGGTGCATGTCTTCTGAATGTATTTGCTCTACGGAAATAACTCTGTTTACTATTGGTCTAGTTTATTTAATGGTCTATACATATAAACTCACATAGGTTGCTATAACGTATGATTAACGTGGTACTTGCATATTACATAGGGCCTTTTTCAGAGTGTTAGGCACGCATTTGTCCAATGCACGTTTATTTGATCAATATTATTAATATACTTCCATCGGTTCCTAAAGTGCATCTTACTTGATATTGTATGCTGTTTCGACTGTTGGCGTAGATTCTAAATATATTGAACGTATGCTAACACATTAGAAGTTTGTTGAACACTTAGTAGATTGAATTGAACTAGATTCAAACACTTGATAAATTAACAAGATTTAGGTATAAGTTAACGGAAAGTCGTAGTACTTCTTTTTTTAAAGACTAGAGTTAGCACCTTCTACATAGTTAACGAAAACATTCTAAGATTCAATTTTCGGTATTAGTTTGTGAAGTATTTGTATAACATAAATAAAGATTAAATCAATGCACAATAGTAATCTTTTATATTTCTGGCTGCGGTAATTATACTTTTATTATAACATAGATAGAAACTGTTATGTAGTAGTACGGAGCTCTAATACCTTCTCATATCAATTAACCTTCCTAAAATGAATATAAAAATATACTTGTTACAACACTCACTTAATTACATAATCTTAGGGATCAATATTTAAAACTACCCTAACTTAATGATTCCCCTATACTATTAGTATAATAGAGGAGATCAGGACGATCACAATCATTATCTCTTACTTAGCCCAATCTTCTTAAACTTACAACTTAGGATTACACTACTGTCCAAGAACTTACTTGATTCTCATGTTATATCTTCACTGGCGCAATGCTAACAATCACTATACAATCTCACACCATCCTCTCAAATTTAGTGATTAATCTCTTGACACTCTCCTAACTCTGAGATCATCATGAACCTAAGATCTTGGGGTTAAATAAATTTTTCGTACTGCCGAATTTAACCTTGGAGACTCTATTATCTCACATTTTTGCTCTGACTTATCCGATTATAATCAGTCTTTTTGCTTAGGCTCACTCCACTTAAAAATAATCTCATGAACTACTATCTATTATGTCACTATATTCATATTTAGCTATGTGCACTCTCTCTCATGCTTTTCGCGTAGTCCTACTCGGTAATAGTGTAACCCAATTTTAAACATCATACCTCTCTAGTGCCTCGATTCGTCATGTAGTTCGATTCCTTCCTAATCATTTTTTCAAATTCAAATTTCTTTTTAAAGACATTGGAAGGCCCTCTGCAATATTTTTCTGACACATATTCTTCTTTTTTATTTCTCTTACAGACATAATCATTTATGGCAAGCCTTAATACTATTTCCTATTGTTCTCCTTGTAGATGTTTGATGGGATTACCCATGCATCTAGACATTTGATGGGTTAGCTTCTTGTTGTTGCTGTATGTCTTCTCACATATCTCAGAGGACTCGATGAATTACGCCAGAGAAATCAGCTCCAATCTTGGCCTTTGCTATTGTATCGTATCGTTTTATCTCCTTGTGATTTCTAAACAAATACACAAAAAGTGTTCTTTTTTGTTTGTTTTGAAATGGTCAACAACAATAAGGACACACAGATATGAGAATTATTGCTGCATAATTTTATACTGGGTATCGGATAAAAACGCTACCCCTCTGTTGCGTTACTATGGGCTTTCGAAGAAACGTAACACGAGCTTTTTTGTATTGAAATGTACATCTAACCTCTATTCCATGTGAAAATACTTTTAGTAGAAAAAGAGTACTAAAAGAAAAAGACGTTCAGAGGGATGTAGAAGGTTTCTATAGGAGACGATTCGAGAGCGTAGGGGAGTGAGGAAGGATGGAAGAATAATTCGAGATGTGAAGGATAGAGAGGCAAGACCGATGGGGTATTTAAGCTATGGTTAGTTCTTTGTTGTGTCTTTCCTGCATTGTTCAGGGGTTCACTTAAGCTTCCATTATCGAGCTTCAGATCCTTCAGTCTTCGACACGTTTGCTACCAAAGGAGGGCACCATTTCGGAGTAGTCAGTGTATAGACGAGAGGTTCTCAAAACACGGTCCGCGAACAGGTGAAACGTTTGAGGTAAAATTTCGCTAGAGGGATCTACGCATCATCATTAGTATAATGATGATTCGAAATCGGTTGGCAGTTATAGAGTCTTCTAGTTGTTCTTGGATCGAGGTTTACGTGATCAGCTCATTCAGTTCAGTTGATTCGTTAATGTAAATTGTGCAAGGGGGGGAGTGCACCAGTGTAGATAATTGAATCGTTCAGAGATGAAATTGCTAAAGGACCATAACCAATTACGAGATTAAGATTCTGAGACATAGGCAAGTTAATTTTAGGGAAATATATAGATACGAGCCTCAATTATATTGATGATATGATTTGTTAAAAAGTAGTTACCTAAACTGACATCATAGTCGAAGAACATATTGGTGATAAATGAGATTTAAATTTAAACATTAAGAAAATAGTATCGAATGTCGTGGCAAACAAATCGAGAGGATTATGTATATTGATTATCTACGATTTACTTGAGAGGAGAGAGTTATCTCCATTAGAAATCTGCAGAACGAAAAAGATTTCAAGATAATCAGATTACAATTTACCTGGCAATATTATTCGTTTGACTTAGCATGCTATTAAAATTTGGGAAATAATCCATTCTTAACTGATCTACACATGAATTTTTGTTGTTATTGGCAAAGTGTCCAATCCCCTTAATTTTTATTTTTTTGTATCCTATATTATTTCATTATATCAGATATTAAAATCAAATCCAAGTGAATAATAGATTTAATTTCTTATTGCCAAAGATATTCAATCCATATCAAAACTGTAACAAGAAATAAGTTGACTTATCCTAATCCCTATTAAAGGAAGCTTTATGCACCGAAGCATTGCGCTAAGATTGCACGAAGTGCATGGCCTTTAAAAATCCTCCACATACAATTATTACATCATATGTTCGAATTAGAGATGACTTGATTTCTGGTTTACTCCGTCTGGGATTATAAATTCTATAATACCTCCATAGAATTCTATTTATGACCTCGATTAACTGAGATCATTGTGTCACAGATATAGTGTTGAGTAATTTCGAGATATTATCATTGGTTGCCAATCAATAATCAAGTTCTTCTGTGCGCAAAAAAGAATCGGGGAGGAGGAGGATGTCTTGCGCGCTCTTATCAGGCCATATTGGCCTGGCACAACTTAAAACTTGTTTTTTGTTCTTTGTTAAATGTAGTCCGCTTTGCTACATTTAATCACCTATTCCGTGATGCCATGATAATAAATCACTTC